>JAIUZE010013015.1:0-34010 GCA_022085475.1 Heliosperma pusillum
AAACCGGCTAGAAACAGAGTCTTTTCCACATAGACATAAAATCAACATATTCATTTCATGTTATTTTATTAAGATTTCTAACATGTGAATCATTCTATCATACCAAAACCCGTTTGACTAAAAGAATATTAAATTATACTACGACCTCGTCTTATAATTTCTAACATGTGAGAAATAATAATTTAATGAAAAATCTTTTTAATTAAATATTTTACTTATTAATATTTCTCGCTTGCTAATTATTACAAAACGCGATAAAAATGACGATAACTCAAAAACCGTCACAAGTCCCAAAGTGGGACCCACGGACTGAGTTGGGCCGGACCCCACATGGGCCTGGACTGGGCCCACGGACCTATTTGGGCTGATTTGGCTGTTTTTCCAACTTTTACCAAAACCGTTTCTTAAAAATTCCCGCATGCTTTAACATAATTAAAACCCGTCAAAACAACAACATAACAATCAAACATCGACACAACCCAAAGACCAAAACCCGGACCCACCATGAACCAGCCCAGATCGGCCTGGACCGGGCCTGAACCGGCCTGAACCGGCCTGGTTTGGGTCCGGTTCACAGCCCCATTTCCGGCCACCACCCCCTTTCACCCCAAATTGTTTCTTACATGTTTTAATTAATCAAACAACCATTTTAACAACCAATTTAACCATCCAACATACAAAAATCATCATCATGAAGAAATCATAAAAATATAACAAGAACACCAACATATTTATAAATTCCTACAACATAATAAAATTAACAACCTATCATGTTACTAACTAAAAATCATAAAAATAATAATATGAACAAAACTAAAGATGAACCAAAAACTAAAGAAAACAAAAGCTAATAAAAGCTATGTAACATATATCCGTCGAGTAACTCGGAATCGTTACCTTAGCTAAGCAAGACAATTAGTACCAAAATAAGAAGTATAAACCAAGAAACCCTCCTACTAATCTTCACCCAAAATATACGAGTCTCCAAACTCGTCTTCAAAATCTTCCCCTATAAGAAAAGACAAGAAAACATCATTAGTACTTAAACTTGATTTTTCCATAATTAAATGTTGAAAACAATTTTGACGGAAAATAAACCGTACTAGAAGATGGAGAGCGAAGAGGAGATTCTAGAATTATAAGTTAGGACGGATTTAATTAAGAAATGAAGATTTTATGAGGATTTTGCTCAAGAACGATGAAGAACAAATGATGAACGACGAAGAACACGAAGAACGATTAAAGAAAGTGATATTTCGATCTTTATTTGTTTTGTTGAAAAATGAAAAGTTGTTAGTGAGTAGTGAAGGGTGGTGTGTGCCGTGTAATTATAGGCAAAAAGGTATGTCGGGTTTTGAAATTGTTGTTACGTAATTGACTCAGGTTTATTAATTATTTTACGGTAATCTATTAAATATAATTAACGATAAAGTTAATTATACTAAATATCTAGATATTATGTTATATTAATCAAAAGAAATGAAAATATCAAGGCTTAAGAGAGGGTGAGTGTGCCGTGTGGGTTTGTGATTGTCGGGTCAGTTTTGTCAACGATTTGCGTAATTTTCGTTAACTGATCGATAAAGTTAATAAATATCTAGATATTTTGATTAGTTTAATCAAAATAATTAAAATATCTATTTGTGAGTGGAAAGCGATGACATGGGCGGGTGACTCATGCCAAAGTCGAGTTTCGATTTTGTTACGGGATTTGCGATGACTCGGGAATAGTTAAACGACGTTCGGTTAAAACCGTAAACGTTATTCTTTAATTTACGAATAAATTCAAAATAATTATATTAAATTATGATAAATCTTAATAAATCTAAATAAAAATAAATCAAAAATATTATTTTTTTAAATAAAATTTCGGTCTTCAAACTTATGAGACGAGTCGGGAAAATTCAACGGAAGTCAAAGTTGACTGAAAAGTCGAGAAAAGTCGAAGATGACTTAAAAGTCAAGAAAAGTTTATGACGACTTAAAAGTCAAGAAAAAGTCAATGACGACTTTAAAAGTCAAGCAATCAAAGCCGACTTAAAACTGTCCTTTTCATGAAATCTCTCAGAAATTCCAAATACGAACGCGGAATTTCAAAATAGACTCGGAACAAAAATTTCTTTTTAAAAACTTAGTTCTAACTGAAAGTGTTAGTAATATTTTTACTAGAAATTGGTATTTTTCGGGTTGTTAGCAGATAGTCTCATCGAAATAAAGGACAAAGAAGCTCCCGTATCTAATAAAATTAAACACGGATTTCATAAATTGAAACATACCAGTCACTAGGTCTGGTTGAGCATCGGCCTCAGCGCGGCTCATGATGAAAATTCGACCCTTCGGTCTCCCAGAAGTATCTGGTGTAGAAGCTATCTTCTTCTTATCAGGACATACAAATGACTTGTGTCCCGGTTTCAGACAAGTAAAGCACACAATTGGCTTGTTGAAACAGGCGATACCGGGATGCATAGGCATCTTGCACGCAAAACAGATACGACCCTTAGGATCGTTGTTGTTGCTCGGGACGAATGGACGGTTACTCTGATTTGCTTGTCCACTCTGAAAATTCTTCCTCTTGTTTGAGAAAGAGGGAGAAAAGGAAGGTCGCGCAGTAGGATATAACGGTCTCTTGCCATAAGAATTAAGAGCAACATACGAGGAACGAGCCTCGTCGGCAATCTCCCGAATAGAACTCTCTGCCCAAATGGCATCATTGTAGATAGAGACAAAAGAAGTAGCACTCCTACTGATCTTCCCCTTTACCTGAGGAGAAATTTTCCCAGGTAAAAGAAGGCCTTGTCTTCCTCCACTTTAATAAGTCGAGTGGCATAATGAGCCAACTCATTGAACTTGGTTGTGAACTCCTGAACCGAAAGAACTCCTTGTTTGAAGTCCATGAATTCTTTTAGTTTCTGCTGTCTCAATTTGTCCGGGTAGAACCTCGCCTCCAACAGCTCACGGAAACGAGTCCACCCAAAATCTGGTTCCAACTTAGAAGTAGGGCCAGTAAGTGACCACCACTGATCTGCTTCCTTCACTAAGAAGTGGGAAGCAAGACGGACTTTATCCGTATCAAGAACATCATAAAGAGAAAAGTTCTTCTCCATTTCTCTTAACCATTCAGAAAGTTTAACGGGATCTACTTCACCACCATAGGTTTTGGCATGGCTCCTAGATAGTTGTGAAGCAACCCACGTATAACTCCCGTGTCTCTCACGGTCGGGAGGAGGATTAGGAATAGGATTCGCTTGTTGATTTTGTTGATTTTGTTGATTTTGAATAATAACAGTAAGAGCTGCTAAGATCGTGTTGTCAATTCTCGGAGGCATCTTGCAAAAGAAAACACAGATTAGTACTTATCATTTAGCAAGCACAAAGAGACTACAACATAAATCCTAATCTACCCATCCTACCATTCTATCTCACAAGTTTATTATTTTAATATGGTCAAGTTATTTATACAAGTGTACACAAACGTGCGTCGGGAGCAAAAATGCTCTGATACCAACTGTGACACCCTCAAATTTGCGGAAAATAAATAAGTAATTTAAATAAATAAAAGATGAGAATACATTTCTAATAGGTTCACTTTAGTGAAATTCGGTAATTTTTAAAACCGGAACCTACTATTAAACATATTCGTCATAACAAAGGTGTCTTAAATAAAAAGGTTCATAACAAAAAGGAAATAATATTATACATAAGAAATATCCAAAACGGGAGACATGTTTCCCGTATAAATACATAAATAAAAGAGTGTATAATAATATACAATCCTAAGAACCGAATATAGGTCCAAGGTAAATACTTCGCTCGCTAGCTAGTCAATGTACCCAAGTATGCATCACAAACCTGCCAACCGCATTAAATATAAACACGGAAGCCACAGTCAGTGGGGAGTAACTCCGAGTTCTCCCAGCCACGAAATGTCGAGTTTAATAAAACATGAATAACATAAAAGAGATGTATATGGAAAATACAACACCTTAACATATACGATATGCTTTTCATGTTATGAAACAACTAACTAACATATAACCTATCATATGAAGGCTAAGCTACTCATGCAAGCTATCATGTGAATCAGTTAACAACCGGTAATCCAAACTCTATCAACCTTAACCGGCTTGCATCTCACCTTCTAAGATTCATAGAATCATCAAACATGAAAGACCAATACGTCTAGAAATAGGCATGAGTTCTTAGCACAGTCAATAGTCGACTTCTGTAACTCGAGTCTATACCACAAGGTAGGAAAACATCCTAGGCCTAGACTGATCAGACCTAGCGCAGACCTAGCGACAACAGCTAAACCATTCCCTGTCTCATTACCAACAGTACATGAGAATCTCTACTAGGCGACCCCCTAAGCAGAGTTGGCTAGTACTTAAGCTGGCTCTATTCCCAAAGTGGAAGCAATTAGGCAGCCATGCCCCCGGCTTGGTATCAAAAGGCCCAAGTCAGTGACACAAAAGCTATCATGTGAATCTCTACTAGGCGACCCCCTATCGATGTCATGGTCCAAGATACTCATTTAGAATTAGAATGGTCAAGACGCCATATAATCATAATTCTCTATGGGTACTTAGTCAACACGACATACATCATACAATTCAACAGTCACGGGAAAAACTTCCTATCATGTGACTAATTGCATAAAAATCATATTCAAATATCATATCGCCTCATATCTACTAAGGCTCATTCATTCATTCATTAAATAAAACCTTACTTGAAGACAAATCCCCGACCCGAGTCCCGCGACGGGTCATCAGTCAAAACGGGGCTGACTAGATCTAAGTTTGACCAAACCCGTTTGGTCAAACCGGCTAGAAACAGAGTCTTTACTATATAGACTTGACATAAAATCATCATATTCAATACATGTTTATTTTATTAAAACTTCTAACATGTGAATTATTAAATCTTACGAAAAATCCGCTTGACTTAAAGGATATCAAATTAAACTACGATCACGTATTATAATTTCTAACATGTGAGAAATAATAATTTTATGAAAAATACTTTTAATTAAATAATTTACTTATTAAAATTTTCCCACTTGCTAAATATTACAAAACACGATAAATTAACAATAAACTCAAAAACCGTCACAAGACTAAAAAGGTGACTCATGGGCTGATTTGGGCCGGACCTAACACGGGCCTGGACTGGGCCCACGTGCCTGGTTTGGGCCTTTTTTGAGACGACATTTTTAAAACCGTTTCTTAATATTTCCCGCATGCTTAACATATTTAAAACCCGTCAAAACAACAACAAAACAATCTAGTATCGACACAAACCCAAAGGACGATTCCTGGACCATTCCTGACCGGCCTGGACCGGGCCTGAACCGGCCTGAACCGGCCTGGTTTGGGCTGGTTTGGGCTGGTTTTTCCAGCCACCCAGTTCGGCCACCACCAACCACCATACCAATTTATTTCTAACATGATTCTAATTAACAACAACCAATTTAACAACCAATTCAACCATCATTCATACAAAAATCATGATTATGAACCATCATCCAAATTTATCAAGAACACTAAACATATCAAAAATTCATACAACATAATAAAAATAACAACTTATCATGTTACTAATTAAAAACCGTAAATCATAATAACATGAACTAAAACAAAAGATATGTAACATAAATTCGTCGAGTAACTCGGAATCGTTACCTTAGCTAGCACAAAATCAATTAGCACCCAAAATAAGAACTAAAGAAATAAGAAACCCGTCTACTAGTCTTCTCCTAAAATATACGAGTCACCAAACTCGTCTTCAAAATCTTCCCCTATAAGAAATGACAAGAATAATATTGTTAGACTTAAAACTTGGTTTTCCATAATTAAAGTGTTGAAAACGATTTTGTCGGAATTGAAAATAAACCGTACTTGAAGATGGAGAGCGAAGAGAAGATTCTAGAAATATAAGTTAGGACGGATTTGAATAAGAAATGAAGGTTTTGTGACGATTTTGCTCAAGAACGACGAAGAACGATGAATAACGACGAAGAACGATAAAGAACGATTAAAGAAAGTATTAATTTGATCTTAAGTTGATTTATTGTAAAATGAAAAGGTAGTTAGTGAGTAATGTTGGGTGATTGGGCCGTGTACATATAGAGGAAACATGGAGTCGGGTTTTGAAATTGTTGTTACGGAATTGACTCGGGTTTTATAATTAATTAAGGTAATTAATTAGATATAACTAGATATTAAGTTAATTAAACCAAATATCTAGATATTATGTTATTGTAATGAAAAGAAAGGAAAAATATCTAGCTGAAGAGAGGAGAGGAGCCGTGTGATTTGGGTAGTAATCGGGTCTGTTTTGTTAACGATTTGCGTAATTTAAGTTAACGGATCGATAAAGTTATAAATATCTTAGATATTATTATTAGTTTAATCATATTAATTAAAAATATCTAAAGTGAGTGGAAAAAGGTGACATGGGCGTGTGACTCATGCCAAAGTCGAGTTTCGGGTTTGTTTCGGGATTTACGATGACTCGGGAATAGTTAAATGATACTCGGGTTTAAACCGTAAAACCTTATTATAAATTCCGAATAAATTCAAAATAATTTTATTAAATTATCATAAATTCAAATAAATCTAAATAAAAATAAATTAAATTTATTATTTTTCAAATATAATTTCGGTCTTTAAATTTACGAGATGAGTCGGGAAAAAGTCAACGAAAGTCAAAGTTGACTTAAAAACGGGATTCTCATGGAATCTCGCAGAAATGCCAAATACGAATTCGGAAATTCAAAATTCAACTTGAAACAATAAATTCTAAATTAAAAACTTAAATTTGCTGAAAAGTATCCTTAAAATATTTTCAGTAGAAAAATAGGGTACTTTTCGGGTTGTTACAGAAGTAGTTCAACATCATGATGATGTAAGAACCACATAACATCTTTTTGTTTTTTAACACTATTCAGACCCCTTATGTTCCAAGCTCCAAACATAGTCATGAGATGAGGATGAGTCTGTCCGACCCCCTTTATCCACCAGTTCAGCACATCCAGATAATGCAGCATTAAAATTCATCATGAAATTAACCTCCTTATCCTCAGGTAATCTTGACTCATGTCTAGTAAGCTTAGAAATTACTCGAGCCGGTTTAAAATTAGAACATTGACCAACATGGAGGGGGGTAAACACTGGAGTAACATTACTTTGCACATTACTCAAGCTTCCATGTTTGCCCCTAAAATTAGGAACATCAGTTGCATTTTTCGTGATAATAAATGAAGGGAATGATATAGGGTCTAGCTGTGACACTTGTGGAACCGCTTTCCTTTGCCAGACCTGTTTGTTCACAACTGGCTGGCTAGGTTACTTCCTCCCAATTCCTCTTCTGCACACCTCCTCACGGTGCCCAACTCTTTTGCAGCTCTTACAAATGATTGGAACTCAATCATATTCAATTATGACACAAATCTCATTACATTGTTCATCTTGAAAATAAATTTTCCCGGAAACTTTTGATCAATATCCACTGATGCGAGTCGTTATACACCAAAAATAAAAGCCTAAGTCTACTAATTAAAGAAGATAGCGGAAGTAGGGTCGATCTCCATAGGGAGGAAATTAACTAACTGTAATCTAAGTCTGTCAGTCATAGTCTAGGGGTTTTGATTTGGTTTTAAACTAAATTAAATAAGATTTAAGGGAAGAGAAATAAAGGTAGAGGTTAAGACTAAATAAATAAGATAAAGGAAAAATATGCTAGGATTCGGTCTACTGCAATATCGGCATCTACGGGTCAACTAAGTCAGTTAATCTAACAATGAGAAGGGCAATGGTTTTCTACTCTCGGTCTCAAACCACCCTAGGGATTTTCCTAATTAACTCTCGCCTTCTTAGGAGTCACCTATCAATTCTAAGCAAGTCTTTCCCTTCGAATCTCTCGATCCAGGTCGGGGTTAACTACCTAGCTAGTCTCCTGCGTGCACTCATTCGACTAACCTCAATTATATTGCTTAGATTGATTCTCAAATTCAAGATTAATTAATATACTTTATCCTATCATGCCTTTATTACAGTTTTCCTCATCCTAACATATAAGGGAATTAGCTACTCATACAATTATTGATGCTAGCAATAAAGACGATTGAATATATGATATTAGACATGATATAATCGTAATTAACAAGCATAAAGAAAAATAACGCAGCAATTAAGAAAGGTAAAACAGTAATTAAGACTAGAACAAAGATTAAGAATAAAGGAGAGAAAAGAGTTTACAATCTTAGCAAATCCGGCGTACAGAACAAATCCGCGTCGATAATAAACCCGAATGTAAACTTAAAGATTAAGAAAGTTCAGAAACTAATGGTGAATGATAAGTGTCTGCTAAGTAGTCGATTATTTTCCCTTAATGACGAACTAAGAGTCTTATATAATGCATAACACGACTTCTAACCTAATTAGTCTATGGGCTTAAGGCCCGTGACAGATTTCACTCGATCGAGGGAAAATCCCCTTTGATCGAGGCCTTTATTCGAGAATATCAGTCGATCGAGGACTTCATCCTCTCGATCGACCAATTCTTCAATAGCTACCCCACGATCGAGTAGAGAGTCACTCGATCGAGTCCTCTTCATCAGTACTCCCCTCGATCGACCAAAGATATGGTCGATCGAGGTCCTCTGGCGTAGCATATAGTGTTGGTCGTGGCTTTGGACTTGATTGTGAGCGGTTTCACGCTTTCCCATGCAAGAGCTTTTCTTTCGTTCTTCTATTCTCCTAAATGCATGCAAAGTGGACTGTTTTGGCTCGGTTTCCGCTACTACACAGCTTGTACCTACAAAATGGTAATGAAAGTACAAAGTAGCCAAATAGGGGCATATAGTGACATAATATCACCTAAATGACATAGAAATGCGTGCATAAATGGACTAAAAAGTCTATATAAAATACACGCATCATCCACCTCCGCCATAATTCGAGCATAACCCAGATAAGCACGACTGAGGGTAATATTATCCATACTCAAGAAAGTGCCAATTAGAACAGCCAACGTCTCAAGACATTTATTACCCCAGAATTTCAGATCTAAAGCAACTAATTTCACCCATATAGGAGCCCTCTTCATAGATACCTTAGTAATCTTGACATTAGGATCCCAAGGACGCAAAATAAGTGGTTTACCATCAAATAGAGCCATTCCACAATCCATGACAAGATTTTTATGTTCCATAGTTGCAAAACGGACAACAAACAGACCATTTGGGAGAAAGGACACCTTGGTAATGGTAAATTCCTTCCATATTCGCCTTAGAAATCCTTCCAATATCCCCTTAGGTGGGTTAGCACCCATAACATACCCATACACAGATGTAGACCAGAAGTCGATTTCATCTTGCACGTCGGACACATCAAGTTTTTGTTGGAGTAAGTGTCCTCAACAATAGTGCGATTACATGATTAAATCTCAATAATAAGAACACTAAGGGATGATAGATATTATAGTCAACTGGTCAACATTAATCGGTAACGATTGGTTTGCTAGAGTTTGATGTTACTGTCGTATGACGGTGGTGATCAGTTGATCCCTTAAGGTCACACCTATAGGACCATTCCCTTAATTTTAAAGTTAATTAATTGTATATCGATACAGATTAATTAAATCCTTAAAAATGAACAAATTTTATTTGTAAGTGAAAATTTATGTCTTATTGTAATAAGATTAAATAAGACGCAATTTTTGTAATTAAAATGTTATATTACTAAATTGATTATTGTTTATGAAACAATTTGAGATAAGAATGATTAATTGATTAAAATTACAAAGGGTTGTAGATTATATCAACTGGACTTAATGTGACCCATTTTATATATGTAATTATGAATTACTATTTATTTTGTTGCATAATGTGAAATGATATTTAATTTGTTAAATATACATTTATTTATCCTAATGACATGTGACATGGTACATGACATACCACATTTCAAGTGACAAAATTACAAAGATAAAATGGAGTCCATTTCATGTGGGTGTGCCGTTTTTGGGTATGATTTAGGTAAATATGATTATTTTTAATTGTTAAAAACATCATCATAAGACCTATATGCCTAGACCTTGGCCTAAAATTTTGATAAGAACAAAAGTTGAGCATGCTTAGGAATCCCCAAGACATGCATGCCGGCCTCACCCACCCCCACAACCCTAACAGAATAAGTTCTCATTTTTGTGAATTAAATCATCTTATCGAATCTCCTTATCTCACTAACATCTCTCATAAAAGAGTTTATGAGTATTTTGTTCTAAATTCTTAAATCTTCAATATATATTACTATTGTAGTAATATTATTAAGATTAGATTTTCTTTTAAGGTCACTAATAATATTTCTAGTAAAATTATTATTGGTATTAAGGGATAGTCTTTGGTGCAATCAAGAGGAGAGTTTCTACTATTGAAACTAGGAGTTCATCCTTGACATATAAGCTCAAGAATAAAGTAGGAAGGAGTCTTATTTTGTGCCCAATTTGTTATAAGATCAATGTAAGGAAAAGTTTCTTCTTATATTTGTATTTTGTTATGCATACATAAGATCTTAATAGTTTATGAGTAAACTAATTGTAACATGATATTAGAAATGTCTAATATTGAGTTTTTCAAACTTACAGTTTTAGAATAGAATTACCTATATTCTCCAACACCTCAGAGTCTGCAATCATAGGAAGCTTACTACTGCCACTATTGGAATTATCTTGCTTCTTAGATCGATTTACCGCCTGTTTCCATCCACCTCCATCATCATCTTCATGAGCGGTCTCCTTGTCCTCAACATCCTGTCGAAAGGCATTAATCACCTCCTGTTGAACTCTCTCTATTTCCTGGGTTTTACTTTCCAGACTAACACTATGTTTTTTGTTTCTTTGAGATTTAGTCGACATACTACAATCTTAGCATGCTTATTCTCTTCTCTTTGCACTTGGGCACGCTCTTTTTGGGAGATGGGAGGGGGACAAGCATGCTTGATTTCTCCCTTTCCCATGTAGCTAGTGTAGGCTTAGGTTAGTTAGGGTATTAAACATGTCTTAGCATTTAATCTCAAGGCATGATCATACTAACCTACAAACACCCAAAAACCGGTTATACATATGTTAATATGGGATCCATTTTATCTTATACATTCTGTCAATTGTCATATGTGTAACATGTGACAATTAGCATGTATTGGAGCTTATAAAATCAAATTTAACAATTAAATACAATCTTACAACAAATAAATCATACTTAACATTTTAGGTGATAAAGTAGGAAGGAGTCTTATTTTGTGCCCAATTTGTTATAAGATCAATGTAAGGAAAAGTTTCTTCTTATATTTGTATTTTGTTATGCATGCATAAGATCTTAATAGTTTATGAGTAAACTAATTGTAACATGATATTAGAAATGTCTAATATTGAGTTTTTCAAACTTACAGTTTTAGAATAGAATTACCTATATTCTCCAACACCTCAGAGTCTGCAATCATAGGAAGCTTACTACTGCCACTATTGGAATTATCTTGCTTCTTAGATCGATTTACCGCCTGTTTCCATCCACCTCCATCATCATCTTCATGAGCGGTCTCCTTGTCCTCAACATCCTGTCGAAAGGCATTAATCACCTCCTGTTGAACTCTCTCTATTTCCTGGGTTTTACTTTCCAGACTAACACTATGTTTTTTGTTTCTTTGAGATTTAGTCGACATACTACAATCTTAGCATGTTTATTCTCTTCTCTTTGCACTTGGGCACGCTCTTTTTGGGAGATGGGAGGGGGACAAGCATGCTTGATTTCTCCCTTTCCCATGTAGCTAGTGTAGGCTTAGGTTAGTTAGGGTATTAAACATGTCTTAGCATTTAATCTCAAGGCATGATCATACTAACCTACAAACACCCAAAAACCGGTTATACATATGTTAATATGGGATCCATTTTATCTTATACATTCTGTCAATTGTCATATGTGTAACATGTGACAATTAGCATGTATTGGAGCTTATAAAATCAAATTTAACAATTAAATACAATCTTACAACAAATAAATCATACTTAACATTTTAGGTGATGATCAACAAATATACGTGTGAAATGGTCCATCTCATATAATTTACAACTTATTGTAATTATATTAACCAATTAGTCTTATCTCTAATGTTTCATAAACATCATACAACTTTGGCAATATAACATTTAATCACCAAAATGTATTTCATATAATCATATAATAGTAAGATAATTCTCATATACAGATTGAACTTATTCAATCCAAGGGGTTAGTTAGTCTGTATCAATATACAATTAATTTAATTTATGATTTGGGAATCGTCATTTCGGTGCTACCTCAAGGGATCAACTGATCACCATCGTCATACGACAGTAATGTCAAACTCTAGCAAGCCAATCATTACCGATTAATGTGGATCAGTTGACTATAATATTAATCATCCCTTTATATTCTTGGTAATGAGATTTAATTAAGTAATCACACCATAGTTGAGGACACTCAATCCAACAGTTCGAAGACACTGGAGATCTGTGTATCTCTCTCATTCACCTAAATGAATAAAAGGATCGTCCCAAAGGGTATGGAGACATGGTAACTGTGAATTGATTCTTCTGAAACATGACTGTTGGAGTGATTTTGTTTTGTTTGTATTTTTTTGACTAGAGAGATTTTTTTTTTGAAGTCGTCGTTGGAATGTTTTTTATTTAATAGTCGTTGTTGGACTGTTTTTGATTTGATAGTCGTTGTTGGGCTATTTTTGATTTAAAGTCATCGTTGGACTATTTTTGATTTGATAGTCGTCGTTGGACTGTTTTTGATTTGATAGTCGTTGTTGGACTGTTTTTGATTTTATAGTCGTTGTTGGACTGTTTTGATTTGATAGTCGTTTTGAGTTGATAGTTTTAGGCATGATTGCACTAAAAATTTAATTTGACCCTACGGTGAGCTAGCACTAGTACAAAAACCCCCTACAGTGGCGGCCCTAAATGACTTTATGTGGCGGTTTTTAAAGATATAGGGTCCGTCGTATATCACGGCGTCGTATAAACTTTGCGTCGGTTGTACAACCGCCACAATAGCTCTCCTATGGTGGCGGTTGTTTAAAAAAACCGCCATTAAAGACTTATATATAACGACGGTTGTTAGACAAGAACCACCATTGTAACTCATCTACAGCGGCGAATATATTTTGAAACCGCCACCTTATATATTTCAACAACTTTGTACCATAACCCGCCACTATGTGTTCTCTATAACGTCGGTTGTAGATGCAAAACCGTCGCGAAAAGTTAGTATAACGTCGGTTGTTGTTAAAGAACCGCCATAATCGGCAAACCTATAGTGACGTTTCTAACTTGAGAACCGTCATCATAAATAAGTGTTTTTAAAATATATATATATATATATATATATATATATATATATATAGAGAGAGAGAGAGAGAGAGAGAGAGAGAGAGAAAGGATCAAGAGAGTCCATACAGAAATAGTGAGTCCATAAGTCCTTTTGTGAGCCATTGGATCTCTTAAATGAGTGGCTTAGATTAAGTGCAAATATGACTTAATCCCACTCAAATAATCATTATCCTATTTACCTCTCTCATGCCTATCATTAGTCCCTCTTACCCATGCATGCAACTAATCAGTCACTTCACACCCATTACTCACACGTCGTCCCTAATTCCCCCCCAAATTTGAAAAACTCTCATTTTCTGAATAATCAAACATTGAATTATCATTTCCCAAACACATTATTGCTCATTTACTGCTAAAATGAAACCATTTATCATTCTACATTAAACTCTCTCAATTCATTTATCACTATTAGTCCGGCGTTAAACTCTACAATCAAAACACTCTAAACTCTCTAAATTTTAACACAGTTCATCTATCAAACATCAACCACAGTTCATCTTTCTCAGGTATTTAACATTTTCTTGTTGTTTTAATTTATATCTCAATACGTTACTGATTATCTTAGGGTTTCAGATTATTTCAAACACAGTCTTTATAGTTTTAATCCGGTTATAAATTAGGGTTCCTGATTATCTTACTCATACAATTAATTACATTGATTGCAATCTGAGTTAACCATATTGTCATACTGGTTAAAGTTATAAATTTAATTTCAATGTTCATTTTGTGTCACTTCAAGTTGATTTCGTGTAACTTCTATTTAATTTGGGTTTTTTTTTCTTTTATTAACCAGTGAATAAATTTAATTTAGTTGGGTGTAACTTCTATTGCAATGTTTATTGTATGTCATTTCAAGTTGAATGTGTGTAACTTCTATGTAATTAGTGAATAACTTTAATTTATAAAAGTGAATAACTTCAATTTTGTGTTATTTCAATTTTGTGTAACTTCAGTCTAATATTGTGTTACTTCAGTTGCTTATTTGGTTACTTCATATTTAATCGATATGTTTGTTACTTCAATGTGAATGGTGTGTTACTTCAAGTCATTTGTGAGTAACTTCAAGTTTAATGAAGATACAGTTTCCTTGGTTTTCTTAAATTTTGTATTACTTCAATTTTGTGTTACTTCAATCTAATATTGTGTTACTTCAGTGGCTTATTTGGTTACTTTATATTTAGTCGATATTTTTGTTACTTCAATGTGAATGGTGTGTAACTTCAAGTCAGTTTGTGAATTTGTGAGTAACTTCAATACAGTTTCCTTTTTTTTCTTCAATTTTGTGTTACTTCAATTTTGTGTTACTTCAATCTAATATTGTGTTACTTCAGTGGCTTATTTAGTTACTTCATATTTAGTCGATATTTTTGTTACTGCAATGTGAATGGTGTGTTACTTCAAGTCATTTGTGAGTAACTTCAATACAGTTTCCTTATTTTTCTTCAATTTTGTGTTACTTCAATCTAATATTGTGTTACTTCAGTGGCTTATTTGGTTACTTCATATTTAGTCAATATTTTTGTTACTTCAATGTGAATGGTGTGTAACTTCAAGTCATTTGTGAGTAACTCCAAGTTTAATGAAGATACAGTTTCCTTGTTTTTCTTCAATTTTGTGTTCTTTTTATTTCATAATACATGGAGTTCAATATTGTTAATGCTTGTCTTCCTCAGATGGCTTCAGGTGACGACGAACAAATTGAGACACAAGACTTGCCTAAGATTAAGGTGAGGTGTCGCTCCGCGAGGCTGGTCAAAGTGATGGAGGGGCTGAATGTGGCACAGAATGCAGCAGTCAAGAAAATTGGTTTTGGGGGGCTGCTAGAATTGAATTTTACAACGTACCCGCTTGCGCATGTCCTTCATTTTTTCGATTGTTTCTGTGATGGGTCCTATGTTTTCAGGGCGTCTAAACTAAAGGAGTTCATGGTTACTAAGCAGAATGTACATGACTGCTTCTTGTTGCCCACGGGGCCCAATCCGCTCGAACTTGTTCCTACTGGCCGCTACAAGAAATCTACTGAACGGGAATTCAAGGAATTGAAAGATCGATGGCGGTCACGATATGGGATTGTTAAGCCGGCTGATCCTGTCCCTTTGGGTAAGGCATTCATAGATCTAGAGAAGGACAAATTAGGTGGTGATGAATTCTGCAGGCTATTTGTTTTGTGTAGTATGTCGTCGTTCCTATGCCCCACTTCAAATAACGGAATAGATTTAAAGCTACTCAAGGCAGTAGAAGATGTCAGTTGTATTGCAACGTTTGACTGGTGTTCTTACGTGTTAAATGGTATAGTTAGTGCTGCGAAAGACTCTGTAAAGGACCCTATGCCAGCCTATTTGCTTGGGTGTATCCCTTTTCTGATGATCACCTATTTCCAGAGGTTCGATTTTAGAGGACAGGAATGCAGACACGATCTCCCACTGATAAAACACTGGGACGAACATAGGATGAAGACTAGGATTGCTGCTGAGATGGACATGGGGGGGGGGGGGGTTGGGTCGTCTTCCTTTTTCAAAGGTAAAATATCCGCGGTCTAAGGTGGGGAAGGTTCGTCAAAGGTTGACCATTGCGGGGCCGAGTGAACCCCAACTTCTTCTGGGATCCAGCTCCCACCCAATAATGGAGAAGAAGTTCATTCAGATAGAACTACCGCCAGGAATTGAGGATGATGTCGAATTGAAAGCTCGGGCTGTTGATGTGAGTCTTCTGTTACTTGCCCTTCATTTTACTGACCCATATATAATATCATAGTGAATAAGTTGATTTTATCAAAGTGAAACTTCAAGTGGAGTGTGGGTAACTTCAATGTTTGACTTAGTGATTGTGTAACTTCAATTCAAATATATTTTGTGTTACTTCAATCATATTGTGTGTTACTTCAATTCATATTTTGTGTTACTTCAATCATATTCAGTTATATTTTGTGTTACTTCAATATTATTTTGTGTTACTTCAATCATATTTTGTGTTACTTCAATCTTATTTTGTGTTACTTCGATTCATATTTTGTGTTACTTCAATCATATTTAATGTAACTTCAATCATATTCAGTTTAACTTTCTATTGTGTTCAACTCATTCTCATTAATCTGACTAACATTTATGTACTTGTTTTAATTTTAGGGTGTACATGAGCTTTATTTACAGATGCAAAGAAATGGTGTTGCGTTTCATTCCTGGTATGCAGATGCAACCGCTAGGATCAAAGCTGCAACTGGTGGAGAAAGTGATCCAGTAGGCCTCGTGCCTTCACAGTCAACCCAAGAATTTTTTGGAGATGAAAACGTTAATCGTTACGTTGATGAAGTATCAGAGATAGCTGCAAGTATGGGACTATCTGTATCTCTTGCACCTGTCTTTCAAAAATCCAAGCCGGGACTGGCTCAACATAAAAAACAACAACAAAGGGCTACCACTCAAGTGAGAGAAGTTCTATGTGGTCTTGCCAGTGAAGGTTTTTCGGGAGAGGATGATAAAGCTGTTTGTGAAGTAGATGGTGGTGCAGATATAGAGGTTGACTTGGCCTCAGACGATATGATGGGTAGCCTGGATCCCTTTTCCACGGCTAGTGTTGAATAAATCTTTTTAAGAGCGGGGGAGGCGGAGGCTATTGAAGCCATTGGGGATGGAAATGTGATGTCAAGGGATGCAGAAGGGGCTGCTGACCTAGACGTTGTGCAGCATTTAGGGGATGCAGGTGACGCTGTTGCCGTTGCCGTTGCTGATAAGTCTACTGATCATGGACCCGTGGGCGATGATGCACCAATTGTGGAGACGCCCATTGCAACAGAGAAGTCACCTGAAAGGGACTATTACCAGATACAATCGACTCTTATGGTTACAGCAGATTTAAAAGAGGCCTATCAGGGAGTACCTGAGTCCGCTGGTGGATTTTCAATAGACGGTAGCGCACCTGGCGCAGGGGGTGTTGAGACGTCAGGTGTGGGAGGGGATATGCCTCCTGAAGTCAGTGAAA
Source organism: Heliosperma pusillum (assembly GCA_022085475.1). Taxonomy (NCBI): domain Eukaryota; kingdom Viridiplantae; phylum Streptophyta; class Magnoliopsida; order Caryophyllales; family Caryophyllaceae; genus Heliosperma; species Heliosperma pusillum. The sequence continues at coordinate 17,413 of JAIUZE010013015.1, forward strand.
AGAACGTTGATGCTGCTCCCACCATTTATGTCCCGCAAACTAATCTTATTTTTCACCCATTTCTACTCCATTCCAATGCCCCCCTATCTTGCATGGATGTTATCCCCGAGAACCTGGGTTGTTCTATTGACTGTGGGGCACCTGATCCCAACCAGCTGGTGGTGTCAGAAATTATGAAGCGCAATAAGACGATGTTCAATACAGTGTTTAGTTTGAGGAAAGATGTGATGGACTACATCTTTAATAAATCAGACGCCCTTAACAAATCGTAAGTGAACTATTTCTACCCTGGTACTTCTATTCATTAACTTTTATGCTTTTACATTAATAATGTGATAATTTGTCCTTGTAGGGAACAATTGGTGACATATTCAGACTTCTACTGCATAACTCGGGAGGATTTGGTGTCATTAGAACCCGGAGTGCAAATCACTGGCAACGTTATTGATTGTTGGTGTTTGTTACTTAATGAAATCACTAAACAGCAGAATCAACACGGGTCAAAATCCCGATGTAGCTTTGGCCTTAGTCACAGTGTAAGTAGGATTAAACCTTTATTGAAGTTATGCGAATTGTTTATAATACCTTCACTCCAACGCATATTATGGGTTTATTAATTTCTCTTCACTCTAATTATAGGAGACTTTGCTGGAAATTTATCATGGGAGGAAATCAGGAAAAGTCGTCGATCTGACACAGCAACTGTTTACCAGTTGGAACACATGGCAGGAATCATGTTTGTCTCCATTAAATCTCGACGCTGATATGGTATGTTTTCTAAGCTAACTTTTATAATAAAATGGTGAAACTTCAATCCTTTTTAATTCACTACTAGTGTTCAATGTTCCTGGTATGTAATCTCAATGGTTGGTTCTTAGTGTGTAACTTCATTCTTTGTGTAACTTCAATTCTATTATTGTGTTTCTTCAGTGTCTAATTGGGTAACTTCAATATTGGTAGGGTAAGTTTAATGGATAATTGTATTGCTTCAATGTAACTAGTATAACTTCAACTTCATTTTGGGTCACTTCAAGATGAATAATGTGTAACTTCAACTTCTTGATTGTCATATTGGCCGTAACTCCAATGTGATTAGTGTGTAACTTCAATATTCATTGTGTGTAACTTCAAGAGCATTATTGGTAACTCCATTAAGTAGTGTCACTTCAGTTGTTGTCTGTATAACTTTAAACCATTTAGAGTGTAACTTCAAGTATATGTGGAGTTACCAAGCATATGAACTTCATCAAGCATATTGTATGTTATTTCAATGGTTGGTACAGTTGTACCTTCAATGGTAGATGTTCATTATTCTTAGTGGGTAACTTCAGTCTGTGTGTAACTTCAAATCTATTATTGTGTTATTTCAGTGCCTAATAGGGTAACTTTAATGGGTATTTGTACTTTTTCAATGTAACTAGTATAACTTCAACATCATTTTGGGTCACTTCAAGATGAATAATGTGTAACTGCAAGATCTAATTGATGAATATGTTGATTGTCATGTTGTCCGTAACTCCAATGTGATTAGTGTGTAACTTCAATGTTCATTGTGTGTAACTTCAATAGCATTATTGGTAACTCCAAGTAAGTAGTGTCACTTCAGTTGTTGTATGTGTTACTTTAATGCATTTAGAGTGTAACTTCAAGTATATGTGGATTAACCTATGTTATTTCAATGTTTCTAGTATGTAATCTCAATGGTTGGTACACTTTGTGTAACTTCAATGGTAGATGCTCATTATTCTTAGTGTAACTCCAATGTTAGACATTGTGTACCTTCAGACATTAGTATAACTTCAACTTCATTCTGGGTCACTTCAATATGAATATTGTGTAACTTCAAGATCTAATTGTTGAATATGTTAATTGTCATATTGTCTGAAACTCCAATGTGATAAGTGTGTAACTTAAAGTGCATTATTGGTAATTCCAATTAAGTGGTGTCACTTCAGCTGTTGTTTGTATAACTTCAATTTATTTAGGGTGTAACTTCAAGCTTTTTCTGGGAAACTGTAACTTCAAGCGGCAATTATTGTGTTTCAGGTCTTCATCCCCGTGTTGTCTGGTGATAAAGATCATTACAGTTGTGCTTGCATTAATTTTTTATCCGAGAAGATCGAGTACCTAGACAATCGCTATTACGATGAAGATCTTCTTAAATTGCCTTACGGAGGCATATCTCGGATGGCTGTAATGCTTCTATACATAACACTCAGTTATCATGCATTATTAGTTTTTTTTGCTTAACTAACAATGGCTTTATCCGTTCTCTGTCAAAACTCTACTAACAGGTTGATTTAATGGGAGATTATATGGTGTCGAAAGGACATATGAAAGGCTCAAAGGTTAGGGGTTTTAGTCTTGTTAACAAGGAATTTAAATGGCAAGCAGTTGGGTATTTTGCGAATGATTGTGGGGTTTATTTGATGTTGCATATGCTACTTTATGGGGGAGAGCTTATTGAGTGCAGGCTAGAGAAACCGGGCATGACTACCCTGTTCCGAGCCGAGATTGGTGCCACCCTTGTCCTTAGTGACTGCAACAAGGACAGGGAAGATGTGTTAGGTAGGGTTGCTGTTTTTAATGAAGTTAAGGCACATCCATTGACTACCTCCATTCTCAAGAGAAGCACCGATACTGACAAAGAGATGAGCTCAGCCAAGCGGCCTCGTTACATGACGCCTGATAACCGCACTCCTGAAGGTCCATCCTTAACAGGCAAGCCCCCTGTTAGTGGGGGCCTTGTTAGTAGGGCCCTTGTCAGTGGGGGCCTTGTTAGTGGGGGGCTGTCATCTATCAGTAGTCGTCGTCGTGGTAGGGGGGATGGATTAGGGTGCTCAATCAACTGCGGGGAGCCTGAGGCAAAGTCTCTTGTTGTTTCAAAGACACTACGAAAGAACCAGATATTGATAAGGGATGTACAAATTTTGAGGAAAAATGAGGCTGACTATTGCTTCTTAGACGACCACACCTTTGAAAATACGTGAGTTCTATTTAATTTTTTATTCATTGCGTTTTCGAAGATGACTTGAATGTTAGTTGATTATTTTGAATGTTTGCGACACAGAGAAGCACTAGTGTATTACAGCCGCCATGCAACGCTTAACAGGGATCAGATTTTGTCCATGCTACCGGATAGGCTAATGTACACCGATGTGATCGAGTGCTGGTCAATGTTGCTAAATCGGATAGAGTCGGATGACAGCGATTTTGCAAGAATGGCTTTCTTTGGCATAAGTCATATGGTAATAATATCTAGTTAAACTCTAATTTGTGAAACTTCAGCACTAATTTGTGAAACTTCATCACTAATTTGTGAAACTTCAGCACTAATTTGTGAAACTTCAGCACTAATTTGTAAAACTTCAGCACTAATTTGTGAAACTTCAGCACTAATTTGTGAAACTTCAACACTAATTTGTGAAACTTCAACTCCGGGTTTGGTAAAGTATAATGACATTATGTGAAACTTCAACTCACTGAATAACGTTTTTTTTCACTATTGTAACTATACAGGACGCGCTCAACAGGATGATTGTTACCTATGACCAGTCCACTCAGAACAATGAGGACATTGATGAAGTTTTCCGGTTATGGGATCTCTTCATCAAGGATTGTGAGGACTCATTCAATCTGAATGCAGATTTGTTATTCGTACCATTTAACATCGACGGCCATTTTGCCTGCACATGTATCAACTACAGGTCAAAAACAGTTGATCTCCTTTGTGACACCCTCAAATTTGCGGAAAGAAAAAAAATTATTTAAATACATAAACGAAATATGATAATACATAACGAAGGTGTCATAACATAAAAAGGTCATTACAAAACGGAAATACTATTATACAAAATAAATCTACAAGACGGGAGACCTATCTCCCGTATAAATACGGAAATAAAAGTGTGTACAATAATATACAAACTATGAACCGAATATAGGTCCAAGGTAAATACTTCGCTCGCTAGCTCGTCCATGTACCCCAAATATGCAACACCACCTGTTCGACCGCATTAAATATAAAAACGGAAGCCACAGTCAGTGGGGAGTAACTCCGAGTTCTCCCAGCCACGAAATGTCGAGTTTAATGAAACATGAAAAACATAAAAGCAATGTATATATAAAATACAAAACCTTAACATATATGATATGCTTTGCATGTTATGAAACAGTTAACTAACATATAACCTATCATATGAAAGCTATCATGTGAATTCGATAATAAAATATAACTCGAGGTAGGGAAGCTGGTATGCTGGCTCAGCGGTTACCATGTAACATGGCCCTGATACACTCAAACCCTAATCAACACGTAATCATGTGAATCAGTTAACAATCGGTAATCCAAACTCTATCACTCCTAGCCGGCTTGCATCTCACCTTCTAGAACTCATAGAATCATACATACAGGAAAGACCAACCTTCTCCAAAAAGGCATAAGTTCTTAGCAAAGTCAATAGGTCGACTTTGTAACTCGAGGCTATACCACAAGGTAGGAAAACATCCTAGTCCTAGACTGATCAGACCCTAGCGACACACATATTCGTTCCCAGTCCCATAGAACATACACAGTCTATGGTAGAAATCCTACTAGGCGACCCCCTAAGCAGAGATGGCTAGTACTTAAGCTGGCTCCAGCCCCAAAACGGATAAGGCAGCCATGCCCCGACTTGGATATAAACCCACCAAGCCGAGACACAAAAGCTATCAAGCGACAAACTCCGTATACTCGTTAAAGATAGTAAGGGCCTATCAATGTCATGGTCCAAGATACTCATTTAGAATTAGAATGGTCAAGACGCCATCTACTCATAATTCTCTATGGGTACTTAGTCAACACGACACCAACCATATAATCAAACAGTCACGGGAAAAACATCCTATCATGTGACTAATTGCATATAAATCATAATCAAATATCATATCGCCTCATATCTACTAAGGTTAATTCATTAATTAAATACAACCTTACTTGAAGACAAATCCCCGACCCGAGTCCCGCGACGGGTCATAAGTCAAATCGGGGCTGACTAGATCTTAGTTTGACCAAACCCGTTGGATCAAACCGGCTAGAAGCAGAGTCTTTATCACATAGACATAAAATCAACATATTCATTACATGTTATTTTATTACTACTTCTAACATGTGAATTATCATATTATACCCAAAACACGCTTGACTTAAATGATTTCAACGTAAACTAATCTCGTATTATAATTTCTAACATGTGAGAAATAATAATTTTATGAAAACCTTTTTAATTAAATATTTTACTTATTAATATTTCCCACTTGCTAAATATTACAAAACACGATAAATTAACACTAAACTCAAAAACCGTCACAAGTCCAAAGTGGGACCCACGGGCTGATTTTGGGCCGGACCTAACCTGGGCCTGGACTGGGCCCACGGGCCTGGTTGGGCTGTTTTGGGCTGATTTAATTGACTTTACTAAAACCGTTTCTTAATATTTTCCCGCATGCTTAACATATTTTAAAACCCGTCAAAACAACAACATAACAATCAAGTATCGACACAACCCAAAGACCAAAACCTGGACCCACCATGGACCAACCCAGACCGGTCTGGACCGGGCCTGAACCGGCCTGAACCGGCTGGTTTGGGTCCGGTTTACACGGCCAACTCCACGGTTCAAACAACCAACAAATCCAAATTAATTCCAACATGATTTTAATTAACCACCACCATTTTAACAACCAATTTAACCATCAATCATACAAAAATCATGGTTATGAATAAATCATACAAATTTGTCAAGAATACCAAACATGCTATAAATTCATAAACATAATAATAACCACTACTTAGCATGTTACTAACTAAAAATCCATAAATCATAATAACATGAACAAAAACAAAAGATGAACCAAAAATAAAAGAAACAAAAGCTATGTAACATATATTCGTCGAGTAACTCGGAATCGTTACCTAGCTAGCAAAACCAAGTAGCACCAAAATAAGAAGTAAAGAAAAACCCGTCTACTAATCTTCACCCAAAATATACGAGTCACCAAACTCGTCTTCAAAATCTTCCCCTTATAAGAAATGACAAGAAAAACATTATTAGAATTTAAAACTTGATTTTCCATAATTAAAGTGTTGAAAACGATTTTGACGGAATTGAAATTAAACCGTACTTGAAGATGGAGAGCGAAGAGGAGATTCTAGAAATATAAGTTAGGACGGATTTAATTAAGAAATGAAGGTTTTATGATGATTTTGCTCAAGAACGACGAAGAACGGATGAAGAACGCTCAAGAACGATTAAAGAAAGTGATAATTTGATCTTAATTTGATTGGTTGAAAAATGAAAAGTTGTTAGTGAGTAGTGGAGTGGAGGGAGCCGTGTAATTATAGGCAAAAATGGATGTCGGGTTTTGAAATTGATGTTACGTAATTCACTCAGGTTTATTAATTATTTTACGGTAATCGATTAAATATAATTAGCGCTTAAGTTAATTACACTAAATATCTAGATATTATGATATTGTAATCAAAAGTAATGAAAATATCAAGGCCTATTAGAGAGCAAAGGAGCCGTGTGGTATGGTGACTGTCGGATCAGTTTTGTTAACGATTTGCGTAATTTTCGTTAACTGATCGATAAAGTTAATAAATATCTAGATATTTTGATTAGTTTATTCAAAACAATTAAACTATCTTATGGTGAGTGGAAAGCGATGACATGGGCGCGTGACTCATGCCAAAGTCGAGTTTTCGATTTTGTTTCGGGATTTGCGATGACTCCGGAATAGTTAAATGACGTTCGGTTAACAAGACCGTAAAGTTCTTCTTTAAATTCCATAAATTCAAAATAATTATATTAAATTATGATAAATCTTAATAAATCTAAATAAAAATAAATCAAAAATATTATTTTTTTTAAATAAAATTTCGGTCTTCAAACTTACGAGTCGAGTCGGGAAAAGTCAACGAAAGTCAAAGTCGACTTAAAAGTCGAGAAAAGTCCAAGATACTTAAAAGTCAAGAAAAGTTTAGGACGACTTAAAAGTCAAGAAAAGTCAAAGATGACTAAAAACGGTCTTTTCATGAAATCTCTCAAAAATTCCAAATACGAACTCGGAATTTCGAAATACGACTTGGAACAAAAATTTCTATTTTAAAAAACTTAAGTCTGCTGAAAAGTGTTAGTAAATATTTTTACTAGAAAATTTTGGGTACTTTTCGGGTTGTTACACCAAACCTGACCCAATTAAATTTCGTGTCATGTTCGTGTCGGCCCACTTATATTAACGGGTCATCACGCCTCAACCCTAACCCGTTAATTTCGTGTCGGATTCGTGTCGTGTTTCGTGTCATGCCAATATATGGAAAGTATAAATACATTTATTTGATGGAAAATCAATAAAAATTACGATTATTTTAGTAAATGGGTCATTCGTGTCGGGTTCGTGTTTTGAGAGCTCGACCCAAATCCGGCCCAATTAAATCTCGTGTCGTGTTCGTGTCGATCCACTTACATAAATAGGTCATTAAACATCAACTCAAACCCGTTAATTTTGTGTCGGGTTCGTGTCGTGTTTTCGTGTCGCGTCATTGTTTGCTAGCTCTAAGTACAAGTAAAAAAGTTCACCAGTAGCACCACACTGTTATTTTATGAACATTGTTTTATCTACCGGTACACGCACAAATCATTTTCTAAAATAAACTTTGACAAATGATAATACCAAGCTTGTGGAGCTTGTTTTAAATTATGAAGCGTCGTGTCTAATTAATAAACATGATTTGGAAGTTCAATGTCCATAAAATCTGGTGGTTGCTCCAATAAGACATTCTCTTCCTAATAACCATGTAGAGAGATGAATATATGATAAGCATAAAAGTTGTTGATGGATAATCTTGTTTACCTTCTCAAATTCAAAATCACTCGCGAGGTTTGAAAGGGAGTGAGATGTTTAGTGTTTCTACTTCCTTGGTACAATTATGGTGTTTGAGGCATCATGAGGTTCTGATGTCACTACATCATTTGGTTCCTTTTGTGGATGAGAGGTTTTTTCTTTTCGTTCATTTTGTTCAAGTAATTTTCAATTACCTCTCAATGTAATAGTTTCATATAAACACCTCCGAAGTCATGAAGTTTGAAGCTGGTCTCCCGCAACGGCTCCATATAACACCTCCATAACACCCTATATCACAGCACATCAATCAATTATATACACATGAACTGAGTAGAAAATCTTACCTTTTACGTCGAACTCTAGGGTGAGTCGTGCGTGACATACGTCCAACACTCCAACCCTTACCTGGTACGTGTATCCCCCATGTCCCAGCCTAGGGTTTGACAAAGAGCTTCTTCATCAGGGTGGTAGGACGAAGCTTGTGGCGTGGGTATTTTAGACGATCTACTTTGATCTGTGCTGACGCTAATAGTTCTATTTAATCGGCTAAATCTAATTATCCCTCTCAATTGTGATAATAATACACTTGCGAAAACGTACCTAAAGGCCAAAATAGCTCTGTTCCATACACATTTATGACAAAATCTCATTTGTGACGCGTCTCGTGAAGTTTATAACCGTTTAAAATAATGTAAAATAGAACAGGTGATTCCGAGAGGTTACAAGTAATAAAAAAATAGCTGCACAATATATATTTTTTCCCGGTGAATAGGTCCATTGCATACACTTGAGAAAACGTAGGTGAAGCCCAATATAGGTTGCACGGAGGCAGCCGCCCAGCAAGTAATTGAAAAAGTTTCTAACGGACCAAAATTCAAAATTATTTGGAATTTAACCCGCTTAATCTGTATCAAAGTTTGACAAGTTGAGGTGTATTAATTGGTAGAGTATCTGATTGTATCATAAAAAAATCACATCCTCCAAGAATGTCAGTAAACAATGTTTGGTACTCAAAATAATCCCCAAATCAGATACTCGTAATATTTTTGAAATTTGAAAGACCCCCCCTTCCCCCTCCGCCCTCCTCCCTCTTGTTCACTAATACGAGTAGATAAACCCGCGCTCCTCCATCTCCAAATCTCCAATAATCCCATCCATCCATCCATCCATCCATCCATCCATCCATTAACCACCACTATATCCATTTTCCTCCTTCCTCTTCCTTCCTGGTATGCTCCCCCTCCTTTTCTTCTTTTCTTTAGTCTGCTTTCAATTACGCACTTACTTATCACTTGTTCTATTTATTTCACTTTGTCTTTTATGCATTCAGCTCCCAATTTTAGATCTTTTATTCAATTTCTTCTATCATTCTCCTTTTATTGTTTATCGTTTTGGGTCGTAATTGCTGTTCTTTCATATAATTAATTCCTCAGGTGTGAATGGAGTCATTGCCAGATTGCATTGTTCAGTACATTTTATCGCACCTAAACAATGCCAAAGATGTGGTATGTTGTACTTCGGTGTCGAAACAATGGAAGGAATCGACGCCATTTATCAGAAGCCTTTACTTCTCTAGAAACATTTTTGATTCCGTACTCAAGGACCATTTTGCTAATCCTGATCAACTTATTCTCAACATTGTGTCCATGCTAGTTCAATTGGAGGAACTCGTTGTATACTGTCCTTTCACCAGTGCAGGTCTTCACTCGTGGCTCTCAGTTTCCCACAACTCTCTTAGACATCTCGAACTTCGTATGGATAACCTTTCAGAACATCAAACCTGCCCTAACAATTCTACACCAAAACTTGATTGTATAGCTTCTGCAAAGAACCTCGAGTCCTTAAGGTTGTGGGGTGTCTTAATGTTGCAGTCCCCTAAGTGGGGTTCCTTTTTTAATCTTCGGAATCTTGAGATTGTAGGGGCCAGGATGGAGGATCATACGTTGGCTGATGCCCTACAATTCTGTCCTAGTTTGACCCGATTGATGATTCTAGGTTGCGAGGGGGTTAGGTCAATTTCAATCGATTTGAGAGAGTTAGAGGAGTGTAGGTTAGATTTCCATGGTGCTGGAAACAATTCTCTCTACATTTCCTGTCCCAAGCTGCAAATGCTTGAAATTCAAGGTTGTGGGTGGATAAGGGTGCGTCAAACTCAAATGCTTCGGAATATTTCATTGTCCAACAGTGGAGGTACCTTCTGTCATATATATGTACTAAAAAAAAGCTGATACTTTTTTGAATGGTTTTGAGTTTTTATTTGAGTGTCTGCTGATCAGTAATGCTATTTTGCAACAGGGAAAGTTTACCTGGTTGATTTCGAAAAGCTCGTGGCACTTGAAACCTTGTCTTTAAGAGGAGTTCAGTGGTGTTGGGATGCCATCAGCAAAATGCTTCAGTGGGCTTCTGAGGTGAAGCATCTTTATATGAAGGTTGAATTTACAGGAGACTTTGAGAACCTTCTCCCCTTCCCTGAGATTGATTTTGTCGAGTTTTTCAGCACTCATCCCAAGCTCCAGAAGTTTGATGTTCATGGAGCCATGTTTGCTGCACTCTGCCAAAAGAATAGCTTGAAAAATGTACGTAAAAATACAACTAGTTTTTGATGTACTGCATATTTTTTATGTCCTCAGGTTCTAATCAACGTTGGCTGCTTTTGAATTCTGTGTTTCTGGCTGGCAGGTGGATTCAGGTGTTTCAATTCCTTGTCTGGAGGAAGTTGTAATCACAGTGAGATCACCGTTAAACGCGGAGCAGAAAATGAGCACACTAGAGTCAATTGTCAAGTACGCCAGAAACCTTAAAAAGATGGTAATAAAGATTCTTCAAATGAAGAGCAGCCATAGCAGCACTGATGATTTTTTTGAGGATATTTGTAGATTTAGATACATGCACCGTAAAATAGTTCGAATTGAATAACTGGGTCACTCCCTTGCCACAGTTTCAACTCATTGTAACATTTCAATTCCTTAATTTGTAACCCTTCAAATTCAAATGTACTGTTATTACATTCACAATGATCAACATTGCTTAATTGAAGTATAAAGGCACTTTTTCACAATTCAATGCTATATTTAATGTTCCAACTTTTCATTTAAATCTTCTTAATATGTGCCATAAGGACACATTTTAGAAAAACCGTAATAAGAATACATAAGAAATGATAAATATGAGTATAATCAACTGGTTCACATTTATCGGTAACGATTGGCTGGTTAGAGTTTGACGTTACTGCCGTTTGATGGTGGTGATCAGTTAATCCCTTGAGTTCACACCGAAAGGACGATGCCCTAATCAATATAGTTAATTAATTGTATATCGATATAGATTAATTAATTTCTTAAATTAAATAAGTTTTAATTCTAAGTGAGAATTATATCTTATTGTAATGCGATTAAATAAGATTCAATTTAGTAATTAAATCGTTATACTACTAAGATTGATTAATGTTTGCGAAACATTTGAGATAAGAATAATTGGTTAATTATAATTACAATTAGTTGTAGATTATATTAACTAGACTTAATATGACTCATTTTATATACATGTAATAATGACTTACTATTTATTTTGTACATGTAATTTATTGGATATGAAATGATATTTAATTTGTTAAATATGCATCAACTTATCTAATGACATGTAACATAATACATGACATACCACATTACAAGTTACAAAATTAGAAAGTTAAAATGGAGTTCATTTTAAGTGGGGAAGCCGGTTTTGGTGGGTAGGTTTAGGGTAGTAATTAGTTGTTGTCTTTAATGCTAAAACACAATCATTACACCTAAAAACCTAGACCTATCCTAATTGTTTTTGGTAAGAACAAAAGGGAAGCATGCTACTTCTTCTCTTAAGAATGAGAACAAGTTCTCATTTTTACTTGTACAAATCTCATGCTTAATCACCTTATTCTCATAAGAACTTAAGGAAGTTTATGTTAAACTAAGTTTATAATATTTCTAATATCCTCATATTATTCCTAAGTGTAGTAATAATCATATTAGATATATTTAAGGGGTTCTACGTATATTATCTAGTATAATAATATTTGTGCAAATAAGAGATAATCTAGGTGCAATTTAGAGGAGTGCTTCTATACTTGGAGCTTGTGTTTGGAGAATCATTCATTTACTAGATAGCTAATAAACAAGAGTAGGAAGGAGTCCTACCTTGTGCCCTGAAACGTCCCTTCTACAATGTACGGAAAAATGATTTTCTCCTTATCTTTTGTTGTTTTAGTTTGTATGCACTAGATCTTGAATCACTATATTAACAAGTTAATTAGTTTGTTATTAGATTAGTCTAATAAGTAGGTTAATGAACCTAACAATTAGTATCAAAGCATAAGAATGTTGCATGCAAATCGTTTATTAGTTTTTACGAGTTAACAAGTAACTAAAAAAAAAACAAGAAATTTGTGTTTTTATTTGATAAGCCACGAAATTTTTGAGCATGTTATATTCTCTGGTACTAAAAAGTATTTAGGTCATTTTGATGATTTATGAATGATTATTGCTTAATTTAATAATTTTTAGTATTATAAACACATTTTAATGAATAAAATGAACTTTTATTTACTAAAAATAGTTAGATTTTGAATATGGCCATGAAATTTTAGTATGATATCACATGAATAGTTTACTTACTTTATGTAAAATGTGAGATAAATAGAATTTATTTTACATGATTTATGATTATTTAATGGTTAAAAATGATATAAATGGTGATTATTTTAGCAAATATAGCTAAAACGAATTTTATGGCATGAGAAACTCACTATAGGTTGTATTTATATTATAAATGTCATATTTAAAAGAAAAAAATTTATTAGATTGATTTCTATACGGTTTAGATATTTTATTTGATAAAACCGATAAATTGCAGCTATATTTTTCTCTAAAATGATTCAAAAAGTTTTGACCAAAATTTTGACATTTTGAAGGACCTGAAAATATTCCAGAATGTTAAAAATTTACATTTTCAAATTTTGAATTATTGTAATTAAATTTGGATTTATTTCATAGTTATGTATAAGGGTAAAAAATGAGCAATAATGCTAAAGCAAGTTGAATTATCGTCAAATATTTAGTGAAGAATAATTTTTGAGACGTAAAATAATTAGGGTAATTAACTTGGACTCAAATTTGATTTAAGTATTGATTTGTGATTTTAATTAGTTATTCTAACGCATTTCCGTAAAACCGGGTTATATACGATATAAGTTTTATAGGGCGATTTGGCACATTAATTTTGCATGTGTAACACATATAATTATGATGCATATTTTATTGATGAATGTCAATTTTAATTTATAATATTTTGAATTATGTAATTGTCTTAGTATGGCCTTAGTTTTAATCAATATTACCCGTAATGTAAAGGAATAATATTGATTCAGTTGTAATTTTAATGTGATCTCGTATCACTTTTATTTTACTAGATTTAATTTTACAAATGTATAATAGAAAATTCATGTAATTTTATTATAATATTTTTGATTCCGGAATTTCATAAAGACGGTGCCATTCGGAAAGGCGTTCCGATCAAGACGGTGTCCTTGGGAGGCGTGCCACATGAAGTTCAAGGGACCAATAGAGTTGGTTTCCGAATTTGTAATAGATCACTGAAATTGGTGGCCGGCCCCACCCGGGCTACCTATATTTATCATTAAAATTTATTTTAATTAAATATACTTTAAAATTGCAGAACTCATAAATTTATCATTATTATATTTTCTTATGACATATCTTAAAATTATGATAAAATAAAGTATGAGACAATTTATTACTCCCTCCATTAATATATTACTTTAATCAATTGGCCAGCCAATTGTTAATATATACTTTTTTTATTGTTAATATTGTTTCTTTTATTATATTCGTTATTACTATTGTTACTTTCACTACTCCCATCGTAATTATTGTTACTTTCACTACTCCCGTCGTAATTATTGTTTCTTTCACTACTCCTTCCGTAATTATTGATACTTTCACTAATGTCGCATTAATATTAGTAATTACACTACTCATGTTGTGTCTATTAATTTCACTACTCCCAGTTCTAATACTGTTACTTTCACCATTAAAATGAGTGATTACTATAATTTGATTAGCTGATGAGTAAACCATGAAACTTTAAGAGGCTTATATATTTATATAAATATATTACACATATGCATTAAATCATTTTAAAAGAACTATGCAATATTATATCTTTTGGAAACCTAGCTTGATTTATTTTCCTTTTAATAGTTTCCAAAATATTTTGTGTAAGTTAAATATACGCATTAAATCAATTTAAAATAATTATGCAATATTATATCTTTTGGAAACGTAGCATGATTTATTTTCCTTTTAATAGTTTCTAAAATACTTTGTGTAAGTTAAATAATTATATAATATAGAAATTACTTTAGTTTAATGTATAATTAATGTTACTAATTAATACCATAAGTGGGACATGTTTATTTTAAGGAAAATCACCCTATTTTTGGTATTTTCTAAATTTATATTTGCACCAAAATTATATAATATTTACATTGAAATCCCTTGATCAGGTCTATCACACAACGCTAACGATTAAAAACTATATAGTATAATTAATTTGTATAACTTTATTTAATTACATGGAAGTCCCATGGTTTCAGGATTTAATATATAGTTTAGATTAGATCTTCTATTATTTCTAGGAAGGCCATACTAGGAAATTGTTTATTGTTGCATTTTTCTTTATATGTTGTATGAATGCCAAATGGCCATAAACAACACATGGTTATCATATCGAGTTATCGACCGTGTCAATTACAATAATCAATAGATCACCAATTTAGTTCACTCAAATGAGGTAGATAATAAATTGACTAAGATCTCTATATTTTATTAATTGAGACTTGGCCTTAACAAATAATAAAACCCATGAACCCCAATTTCAAGAGGGGTAGGCTCGGCACACTGAGGTACTTCATTTTTACGTTGGATAAGTGGGGTAATAAAATGTTATTACATCAAAATTTGGCTGTTCTCAACGGAAAGATTAGGGTCTGAAGGCTCATGTGTCCCGGGCTAAAGATGACAATAAAAGTATGTCATCGACCAAAAGTTCTAATTGTAGAATCGGTAGAAAGAGTTAACCCACCAAATAATATTAATAAAGGTCGTAGTGTAACACCCGGAAATGTACCCTATTTTTCTAGTAGAAATATGTTACGAAATCTTTTCAGCAAATTTAAGTTTTAATTTAGAATTTAAAGTTTCGAGTCGAATTTAGAATTTTCGAGTTCGTATTTGGAATTTCCGCGAGATTCCATGAGAATCCCGTCTTAAGGCGTCTTTGACTTTTAAATCGTCTTTGACTTTTCTTGACTTTTAAATCGTCTTTGACTTTTCTTGACTTTTAAGTCGTCTTTGACTTTTCTTGACTTTTAAGTCGTCTTTGACTTTTCTTGACTTTTAAGCCGTCTTTGACTTTTCTTGACTTTTGAGCCGTCTTTGACTTTCGTTGACTTTTCCGACTCACTCTACATATACTCCCTCAAACCCTAAACCTAATTCATTTCCTCACAATTCATTTCCTTCTTCTTCCTCACCATAAACACCAAAAACCTTGCCTCCATTTTCATCCAACATTAGATTCGTCATAGTTCGTTCGTTTCTCGCTCAAATTCACGTAAGTTCGTCTTATTCTTCCCCTCTTAGTTTCCTCTATTCGTATTGGTAATAAAATTACCGTCTTTCTCGCTTTTTAAATTATCCGTCTTTCTCAAGGTGAATGATATTCATCTTTTATTATCTAATTGTATGTAGGTGGAGACTAGGAAGGTTTAGAATCGATTAAAGACGCGTAAAGGTAACGGTGAAGGGTTACTCGATATCATTTACGTGTTTTAAATGCTTATATGCTAGAAATCGTATTAGATTACGATTAGTAAGTTTAGGAATTAT
Source organism: Heliosperma pusillum (assembly GCA_022085475.1). Taxonomy (NCBI): domain Eukaryota; kingdom Viridiplantae; phylum Streptophyta; class Magnoliopsida; order Caryophyllales; family Caryophyllaceae; genus Heliosperma; species Heliosperma pusillum. The sequence goes on from JAIUZE010013015.1 coordinate 33,240, forward strand.
GTTATGGATGATGATTGGTGTTATTTGATGATGGGTGATGATGAATATTGATTGTTGATAGTTGATAGAAGTGATTTATGAAAATTGGAAATGATAAAAATGGTGTTTGTTGTTCTCGGGTGGACTCGTGCAGTTTCACTGCATTGACCCTTTTTGGTAGAATGATCATATCTCCTTTGTTACTTGCTTGTTTTGGGCTTGTGACCATTCGTTGGAACCGTAAGAGGATAAGCTATCACCTCGACTTGGAATTTCTGTATTTTCATGTCTAGAACTCTAGTTATGACCGTTTGAAGTGGACCCTTGTTTTCGTTGGGTTCCAAACAACGTTGTTTTGGGGGGTGATCTATGTTTTTATTCGTTATGCTTCACAAACTTGTTCTAATGCTTATGTATCATGTATTGATTCATTTTTATCATAGTTAAGTTTATATATTTCCCTATTCACATGTTTTGTGACGGTTTGTGGTATGTCCTACTTTGAGTCGGTTTTTACAAATGATACGGTTTGAGCACTATTTTGTCTTGTGCTTTGTACTCTCATTCCCTTGGCTACCTCCACGTTCGTAAGGCTGGAATGCCGGAACGGGGATGTATCCTACTGCTTAATTGCATGTGTTAGTGGGCATACGACGACGTTGTTGGGAGGCGAACGCTATGCGTTGATCGACCCGGCCGTCAAATGTTGTGTACTTGCGAGGTGGTGTTATTGGCATGTAGCGTACCGCTTGTTATGAGTCTTGTGCTCTTATCCGCCTCTTTCGTGAATTG
>JAIUZE010013016.1:0-16887 GCA_022085475.1 Heliosperma pusillum
ACGGTCTTTCATTAAATCTTCTCTCAGAAATTCCAAATACGAACGCGGAATTTCAAAATAAGACTCGGAACAAAAATTCCTATTTTAAAAACTTAAGTTCTACTGAAAAGTGTTAGTAAATATTTTTACTAGAAAAATTGGCATTTTTCGGGTTGTTACAGTATTATTGCGAGGTTCGAACGACTTGAATCTCTCTTGAATATTTGAATACTTATTTTTGAATGTTTGAGTTTTCTTGCGCAGGTTGCTTGAATTTGATGTGCTTGTTAACTGCTTACGATGAATTTCACTTGAATTTCAGATAATTTCTTCGTCTTCTTCTTTCTTCAATTTTTCTATCTTCTCAAATGAATGAAATTCCCTCTATTTATAGAAAAAATTAGGGTTTTCTCGGGCTTCTTGGCCGCATGCCCATTTATCAGCTTGTTTGCGAAATTAGCCCAAATTGACTTTTGTTTGGATCTGAATAACTCAAAATAACCCAAAATTGATTTACAAGGAATAAAATAATTAAATTGAGCAAATATTTATTATTAACTCAAAATAATTAATTTATTTTACTTTTCGACACTTAATAAATTTCATGTGCCTACAATATCACCTGCAATTTTAATTACATTGATATCTGGTCTAGATTACAAGTTACGACGGTCTTCATAGCAAATTGATTATGTCTTAACCAAACAATTTAAATACCAACAAAGCAACAATTGCAACCCAAGATACCAAATTCAAGTGTCCTATATGAATTTTAACCAAACATAATGTAAATTAAAAATATGAATCATTACAATGCCCAAAAAAAATTTCACAAAACATCCAATTTCAGCAAAAATCAATCCACAACAACAAACTTATCTTAATAGCTGAACTTATAGCATAACAACACTATCCCAACCACCATGTTTCACAAAACGACTCCTCATAATGTCTTTCTCTTACCTGTTGCATGCTAATTCAAACCATTCTCATTTAAATATCAATAATACAAATTAAAAACTAAACAAGAGAGACTCAATTTCATACAAAATAATCACACATCATCGCCAGTCTTATAAGCCAAGTGAGAACACTTCCAACATGTGCTTTCTTTTTTTTCCTCTTTTTTTCTTTTATTTAGGATGAACAATAACACATGAATAGTACTTTTCCTTTCCTTTTTTTAATAATCAGTACCACGTGATAAAAACCGATTAACCCTCGAACTACCTTGCTCGAGTTTTACCCTTGAATTTCAATCGCAATTAGAATTTCTACTAACAACTTGGCTTTGATGCGCCTAGGACCGTCTTAACATATAGGGAAATCAAAATTCGAAGCTTTGACATATGATACGAATTATACTCAAAAGAGTAAGACTCTTATGAGTGCAGCGGAAACTAACGAACTAAACATTAATTTGGATTGTTCGATTTCTGATCCTGAGAAGAAATAGACACGAAACAATGAAAATAATAAGAAAAGTGGATGAACAAAAAAGATTTGAACGTACTAGGTACGACTTGATCTAATTTGCAAGGATATTTGACAAAGTAGACCAATAATTTGTCAAAGGGTTTGATTGAACTCAAGATCTATTGAGATACAATCGAGTTAAACTCGAATCGCGTCGAAAGCTAACTAAATCTTGGTATGTAAACTACACGCCCAAATTAGAGAGAAAACACAAGTGTTTATCTTAATTTCTGAATATTTCTTAACTGATGAATTACAAGGTTACAACTAGGGCTTTAAATAGCCCTCAACAAGACCTAAAACCCCGTCAAAGGCAAGCAAGAGCAGTCTGGGGGTATTAAACAGTCCATGTAACTATCCAAACATTAATGGTGGTGTTAGTTGCTGCAATTAACCTAATTAACACCAGCTACTTGCTACAAACACTCCCTATAACCGTCTAAAGTAGTAAAGAGTAGCAATTATTCCTAACTAACAACCAACCATTATTCCTAATTAACACAAGTTTTAACTACCAACATTTAAACCGTGATATTAACTAGTACTAATCAGTTTTAAGGAGTAATAACTAGTAATTAGTAGTAATCTATATATTCCAAACATTGGATTAAACACATGTGTTGTTTTGAACTTGAATATCGTCCTCAAGGGATGCCATGGAAGTAGCATTGTCGACCACACTAACTTCACCACATCCTCATCCACGTGAGCTTCATTCGACCCTATCATAATCGGATGATTGTATATAATAGACCTAGTACCCGTTCAAGGGTTACACATTAGGTGTAATTCTTGAATAGTCTCTGTTTTGGGACTGTATTTGAATCTTTCATGTCATTTAAGTGGTAAATACTAATCATCTTTTTAATTGTTATTGGACGATTAATTTTGGTTGATAGTTCCTTTGATGTTCTCAGGATAAATATGTAGAGTGACAAGTCATTTAAACTTTTGTATTTAGAGAATTGTAGGGAATTGCTGCCGAATTTTTGTCTCCTAACAATTAATTAGTTGATCAGTATTTGCTAATGATATGAAAGATTCAAAGATGGGTTAAGGTTGGAGAGATAAGGACCCCATGAGCTCGGAATGTTTTATTTTTTCTGCATGTTGGAGGTGGTGGTGGTGGTTGTTGTAACGAAATAAGACGAGTATATTAGATGTAAAGAAATTAGGTGCCCTTATGTAAAATGCAGCACTAGAAACTTTTTACCGAACAAGAAGTACGAAAACACCTAGGGGTTTGGTGGTTTTGCGATGACTATTATGAGTGGGTGTGTCATGGAGAGAATTACACCGTTGCGGAAAGGTCTTACAATCCCTATAGAGATATGGTGGAGGATGCGTTGCGCGACAACATTAATCAAATTAGAATGGAAGCTGTTGACGCCGAGGTTGTTGATGAATCCCCAAATCCCAGTGTAATAGCCTTTTTCAAAATGTAGGAACATGCCAATAGACCGGTGTATGAGAGGAGTCGTCACTCTTTATTGTAGTCGGCTTCAAGGTTGCTAACTTTGAAATGTGAATGCAATCTATCCCACAAATATGTATATGGTATCACGTTAACTATTGGGGACATTATTCCTCAAAATTATGTTATGACGCGTAACTTCTACTAAACTAAAAACATTCTTAAAGCTCTCCAACTCCCTTATGAAAAGATAGATGTGTGAGATGAAGGATGTATGCTTTCTTGGGAGGACGATGCTCTTCTTGATAAGTGTAGAAAATATGGTAAAGATAGATACAAAACACAAAAGCATGCAAATGGCAAAACGATTGGAAAAATGATCTTAACTTATTTCACAATAGGAGCGTGTTTGCAACGACTTTATGCCACAAACAAATTGCGGCAGAGATGCGATGGCATCAAGAAATTCCCCGTGTCATCGGGACAATGTCTCATCCATGTGACGGCGAGGCTTGAAAACATTTTGATTGCCTTCATCCTTCTTTTGTAAGTGAGCCTCAAAATGTTTTACTTGGCCTTTGTAACGATGGTTTCGCATCTTTCGGTCAATTTGAGAAGTCGTATTCATGCTGCTCGGTAATGCTCATTCCATAAAATTTACCACATTGGCTATTTCTAAAAAGACAATTTATGTTTCTATCATTAATTCTCCTCGATCCGTATAGCCCTAAAAAACACCTTGACATTTATTTACAGCCCTTAATTAGCGAGGTGAAGCAGTAGTGGGAGACGGGATTGTTCAAATACGACATCACTAGAAAGAAAAATTTTGATCTTAGAGCCACACTACTATGGTCTATCAACGACTTTCCTTCTTACGGCATGTTATTGGGTTAGTCAACTGCGGGTGAGCATGTGTGTCCACATTGTATGAAAAAGGAACCTAATCGTTTTGGCTTTAGAAGAGCAGAAAATGGAGTTTGTTTGTTTCTCATAGACAGTTCTTACCACCTAATCATGTTTTCCGCAAAGATAAAGTGAATTTTCGAAAAGGACGAGTAGAGAACGGTTTTGGTGCTACGAGATTCACGGGTGAAGAAGTGTGGGAATGTGTCAATCATTTGCCCAAAATTGTGGAGGCAACTTAAGATGAATTGGATGCGTTGAAACTTATCCGAATTCGGTGGTGGAAACAGAGCATTTTTTAGGAGCTTCCATATTCACACGGTGATGGATGAAATACTAGTGGTAAAATGACATTAGGCAAATAGAAAAGACTAGGTCGCTGAAAATAATCGTAGCCTATTAGAAATGGCAACGGATGTTTGGAATACCCGTAGCCAAATTTACAATAGAAGACAAAAGACTACGGTTTAATAAAGAACCGAAGCCAAATCTCATAAAAAAAAGTAACGGTCACACAAATGCATGAATTCTTAAAACAGCAGAGAGAAACGGATATCAAACTAACCCATGAATGTGTACTAATAAAACCCATTTTATTCCTCAATTCAGTCAGACCCATACCACTCAAACCTTAATTTTTCTCTCAGACCACCACTACTCATCGCGACCACTTCAAACTTGATATCAATATTTAGGCCCTGTTCTTTTGGGCTGAATCGGAGCTGAACTGAACTGAACTGAACTTATAGGAGCTGAACTGAACTTATAGGAGCTGAACTGAACTTATTGGAGCTGAACTGAACTGAACTGAACTTATAGGAGCTGAACTGAACTGAACTTATAGGAGCTGAACTGAACTAAACTTATAAGATCTGAACTTTTCTGAACTTATTTTTAATTAATTGAATAGAATTTATAGAATCTAAAATTTACTAAACTGAACTTTATTACATAAGGTAAGATAATAACATAATTCCAATTTATATACATTGGTTTGTTTAAATAGATTACTACGTTGACATCATCTTTATCTGTATCTTTATCTTTTGGAAAAGACTGTCATAAAAAAAAGTATACTCTAAAACATAAGGTAAGATAATAACATAATTCCGATTTATGTACATTGATTTGTTCAAATAGATTACTACGTTTACATTACGATAAAAAAAATAAATCACATATTACATCGTTTTCTAACCATCTATTTCCATATCATCATCTTCCTCATCACTTTCTTCTTTATCTTCACTATCACTCGTAACAACGAATTTATTCCCTCGCCAAATGTTTTTTACTATCTTGTTTCGTACCTTTACCATGGTTTTTTTTCCGCTTATCATCAAACATGCCCAAATCTACTGTTCCTTAAATATTCACGTCATGTTGTATAATAGGTATTCCAAGATTATGCATCCTTATAAAATTATGGAGTGTGAATGTATAAAACAATAATAGACATTTGATACTTTTGTGACATTCGGGGCATATTTTTTAACACCCACCTTTTTTTCAATTGACCAAATGTCATTCCACTAATTAATGTCAAATGTTTTTATATCGGTTGTCATAAATAATATATTCCGTATAACTTTTCTGAACTTAATTTGTAAGAATTGAATTTTTCTGAACTGAACTTATAAGAGCTGAACTGAACTGAACTGAACTTATAGGAGCTGAACTGAACTGAACTTATAGGAGCTGAACTGAACTTATAGGAGCTGAACTGAACTTATAGGAGCTGAACTGAACTGAACTGAACTTATAGGAGCTGAACTGAACTCTCAAACTATTAACTTAAACTCTTTGATGTAGCGCTAGCTCAAGCTAATTTATCAGGGTCTCCATTTTCACATTCTTTTTTCTATCTCCTTTTCTTTTCCCAATTGATTGAAGTTTTGTATTTAGAGTTTTATATTTAGTAAAAGTTGTTAACGATGGTTTAATTGATGATTCAAGTTTTTAATTTGAATTTTGACTATTCATGATTTGCGATATTTGACGTTAAAAATAGTAGATCTAGTAGTTTAGTAACGTAACTCATGAATTGAGGTTTATCTTTAATCTAGTTATTGTTTGATTAGTGAGAGACGTTTGTAGAGTGACTTTGATTATTTACGAAATTTGCGAGTCTTTTTGCGTTATATATCGTTTTTGCTGTCAATAATATTGGAGTTTGATCATTCAACTCGGGCTACCAACACTGGTCATCTCGGCGTTCCTCATCGTGTCTTACAAGTCTGATGATCTCAATAATATTTCTATTAATTTGTTGGAGATGTGGGTATGTAATCTATTCTTGATTTTTCCTTTTAAATAAAATTTAGAAGTTTAGTACCCTTTTAAAACTAATTAGTAATTTAGTACAACCAAATTTTGTACTAAATTTATAACTTCAAATGGGGCTTATAACAAGTTCGATGAAATTCCCCACATAAAAGTTTGTGTTCACTTTAAAACAACAGAATCTCAACCAAATTCTTTTGTTTAGGTGTGGATATTCGTCTTTGCTAACATTGTTTATATGCATCATTAAATTTTAGAGAAAATTCTCATTTAAGATGGGCACTTTCCGTCTTAAGCTTAAGACGGATCAAATACATATCAAATCACCCCATTTATTCCCTAGAAAATACCAAAAGTTGTACTTATTACCCCATGTGATATAATTTGACCCGTCCTTAAGCTTAAGACAGATAATGCACGTCTTAAGTAAGACATACTGAAGTTTTGGAACTCGTACTCCCTTTTCTCCCTCAATATTTTGGGAATATTTAATCTTCTTGTTGATTTTTTGCCATTGACTTCTATATTTTTGCTTCAAGTTGGATGAAATACACAAAATCCTAAACTTAATGAATTGTATGTCCGTGTTAAAATTTAGTTGTTGCTTTATTTAGCCATGGTAGTCCTAAGCTTTAGGGGATTAGACAACAAGTCTAGTTCATTACTCATCAAAGAGACACCGACGAAAATATTGGCATCTCATATAGTCAAACACAAATCCTCATTTAAGACAGATATTATCAGTCTTAAGCAAGCTTAAAACGGGTCAAATACATACCAAATCACTCACTTGTTGCCAAGCAAATATCAAAAAATTTGTCTTTATTACCACTATATGATAGTATTTGACCTGTTTTAAATTTAAAACAGATAATGCTCGTCTTAAGCAAGAGTTAGTGTCAAACAAATGGGCCCTTTTGTGCCATGACTACCTTACAATACTAATATATATGTAGTAATGTTAAAATTGCAAATGACTACTTTTTTTAACTGCTTATCGTGCTCTTAAACCATTTCATGTGTTATGTTTCCATTTTTAGGTTGTCTCTATGAGAGGCGTCAACAATTTATTCTCTTATTCTATGTTACCTTACAATAGGAAACTTATTAATTTCTGAATTTATTAGAGGACTGCAAAACCAAATCAGTTTGCTGAAATGTAGTTTGCTCAATTTTCTAATTTTTAATGATCCATGCACACCGCATATTTGTTACGTCTACAATAATGTTTTTTTTTTTGGACAAAAATAAATTTGTTGAAATGTGTATTAATCGATTTAGTAATCGATGATTGATTTTCTTGATGAAGCTACTATAGTTTGCTGAAATCAATTCGTTGTCTGTTGATGATGCTATTGTTCTTGTACGCTGCTATTGTAGCATTGATGTTTTTGCCACCTGTTGCCTTGTTGTGATAGCCTGTCGTCGCTGGCGCAATATTGCTGGCACTGCGGTTGTGCTGATGTCGATTTCCAAACTGATATTGCCTGTTAAATTCCAAGATTGCGTTTGTTGCTATTAATTAAGGCTTTCCTTATCCGTTTGTCTTAACTAGGTCGAAACCTACGCAATCACCCCATATGTCTATGTCTATATTAGGCTCATTAGAGAGTGGTGAGCTCATTCAAATATGGTTATCTTGTTTAGCTTTGATTTGTAATTACAATTGTATGTTAAACATTGGTTTAACTATATATTATCTTAATACAAAGCTCTACACTCACCTGCAACGATAATATTATTGGAATTTTTTTTCAAATAAAATCAATTGAGAAACGGCTACGGTTATTAAAACAAAACCGTAGCCTTTTAACAACTTATGGCTACAGTTTAACCTTAATTACCGTAGCCATAAGTCACTTTAGGCTACGGTTTCTAAAGATAACCTTAGCCAAAAGTCATTTTAGGCTAAGGTTCATAACCGTAGCCATAAGTACTTGATCCAAGGCTACGCCGGGATTTACTACGGTTGAGAAAGCGTAGCCTAAAGTCTTTATTAACCGTAACCAAAAGCCATTTATGTACTAGTGAAAAAACAAGACAAAATTTAGCTCAAAGACACAGGACAAGAAGACATGTTGAGAGTTTGTTCTAAATGGCAAAGAGGAAGAGGAGAAGGAGGAAGAGGATGATATGGAGGAGAAGGAATAAGAGAAGCAGAAGGAAAAGGGAGAAGAAGGTGAAGAGAAATATAAAGAGGAAGAAGAAGATTTCATATATTCCCTTTTGAAAGACAACATATGCGAAACCTCAAATTCAAGTAGTGATGATGAATACGATTATTTGTAGTTTTTGTGTAAGTTGAAAGTTGTATATGTAGATATCGTATGGCCTAATATCAATGTAATCACGAGATTCTTATTATTCATTATTAATTGCGCCTTTTTTTATAAAGTATGAATATAGTTTTTTGTTAATTAATTAAACTTGTTTGTTAATTCATGACTACTTTGAAGATTTTAGTTTATTTCTATGGCGGGCGGACAACAACGGAGAGGTAGTTGTAGTAATGTAGGAAACCGAGATCAGGAGAACGAGAATGAACAAGTAGATGAAGAGCAGGTGTAATAGACGCATGTGGCTACTACTAATCGAGTTCGTCTCGATCCGGATGACGAAATAGATGTCTGGTAATTACTTCACTTTTACTTTAATTGATTATATTTATAATTATTTATATTATTATAATAGTTATAATGTACTAATGAAAATTGATTTCAGGTTTAGTAATTCATCCGTGGTAAAGTTATATCAGACACCATAATATGTGGTGACAGGGACACGCTCCAAACTGGAAGGAGGCGTCGAACACTTTGCAGACGGATTGGTGGAACTGCTTTGAGGTATGTATTATGTCTAACTTAATTTTTTCTTAGTTTTTCTATCTTATGTTTTCTAACTTTTTGTTTTTTAACTTTATTTTTAAATCTTAACAGCAAAGGGTTACCTTCAAGCCTTGCCATATGGAGACGGTAAGGAAAGCTTGGGAATCTGCTTTAAAGACTCGCTTACGTCAAATGATTTAATGTGCTAGGTAAAAAGACGAGGAACACGGACCCAAGTGGATTCGTTTGATTATTCAGAAGGCTTAAGATAAGGCATGTCGAAGATCCAAACTTCAATGCTTGATCTGAAAAAGCCTTTGCTAACCGTAAGTCAAGATGTGAAGAGAAGGGAAAGACGTTGCCTACTCACATAATGGGTAGAAAAAACACCATAATACTCACAGATAAAATGGTAAATTTCTTCTTTATTTCTTTTTTTGTTATTTATTTAATTATAAGATAATATTTCTATCTGAATTGTAGGTCGGGAAAGATAAATATGATATCCTATCTGTCGTGAAGGTCTTAGAGAAGACAAAGAAGCATGACGTTCGTGGATGGTTATTAAAAAAAATTTGCTGCCCTCTTTGTAAGCTAGGCATTATTTAGTTAATTAAATTATTTTTCTCACTTACATTATTTAATTACCTTAACTATTTAAATATTAAATACTAATTGTTCGCTTGTTTATGATGTAGAATAAGATCATGTCAAAGAAATATGAGCTTCAAAGTCAAGGAGTCGAAGACATCGACGAAAATGAGATATGTTATGAAGAGACTGGATATGACAAGTGTAACACCCGTAAATGTACCCTATTTTAATAGTGAAAATATTTTACGGATACTTTTCAGCGAAATTTAGTTTTAGTTTAGAATTAAATTTCCCGAGTCGAATTTAAAATTTCCGAATTCGTATTTGGATTTTACGCGAGATTTCAAGTGAATCCCGTCTTAAGTCGTCTTTGACTTTTCTTGACTTTTTTCACTCACTCTCTTCATATACTCCCTTTAACCTAATTTTTCCTCACAACTCATTTCTTTCTTCCTCACTAAGAAATCAACCAAACGCATAACTTCCATTTTTGATCCGTCTTATAATCGCCATAACTCTTTCATTTCTCGCTCAAATTCACGTAAGTTCGTCTTATTCTTTCCCTCTTATCTTCCTCTATCCGTATTGGTAATAAAATTACCGTCTTTCTTGCTTTTCAAACTTTCCGTCTTTCTCAAGGTGAAGAATATTCATCTTTTATTAACTATTTGTAGGTGGTAACCTTCAATATCCCGACAAAGACTACTTCTTGATTGAAGAGGATCTTGACGCGGAGTAAAGACGCATAAAGGTAACGGTGAAGGGTTACTCGATATCATTTACGTGTTTTACGTGTTTTCTATGTTAGGAATCGTAATTAGATTATGATTAGTAATCATAGGAATCGTATTGTTAGTAATGGATGTTGTTAGTTGAGAATTTATATGAGAATTGATGAATTATAATGATAGTTGATTGTTGTTGAATATCGATACTTGGTGAAAAATGTTGATTTCGTGCATGTTGGACCCCAGCCGGCAGACCGGCAGCCGGTCAGCCGACCGGCAGCCGGTCAGCCTACCGGCTGGGGCAGTGGCTGTATATTATTGTTCTTACGTGATGTTTTATGCATGATATTGATCTTAGCCGGCCGACCGGCAGCCGGTCAACCGACCGGCTGAGACACCTCTACCTTTTCCCTTGTTTTTCTTATATGCCCTTGGTCCCAGCCGGGTAGCCGGCAGCCAGTCCCCTTGACCGGCTGGGACATATTGCTCTTTCAAGTTGGTTTTTCGTATGATACATGGCGTCAGCCGGGTGGCCGGCAACCGGTCCACCTGACCGGCTGACACCTGCTGGACTTTGTTTGTAATTCTTGTTTACGTTTTCGTTTATAATATTTCCGATCGTTCATTTATCGTAAGAATTTACGTAATGACTTTAAATATTAATGTTTCGAAAATATGATATTTCATTCGCTTGTATCGCATGTTTTATGAAAGTTTTTGGTATGTCCCACTTTGAGTCGGTTTTAACAAATGTTATGGTTTGAGCACTATTTTGTTATGTGCTTGTACTCTCATTCCCTTGGCTACCTCCACGTTCGTAAGGCTGGAATGTCGGAACGGGGATGTATCCTACTGCTTAATTGCATGTGTTAGTGGGCATACGACGACGTTGTTGGGAGGCGAACGCTTTGCGTTGATCGAACCGGCCGTCAAATGTTGTGTACTTGCGAGGTGGTGTTATTTGCATGTAGCGTACCGCTTGTTATGAGGCTTGAGCTCTTTTCCGCCTCTTTCGTGAATTATCGACCGAATGTGGGGTACTCGGCGTCTATGATTGACCGAGTCTTGGATGCGAAACGTTTATCGCATGTCGAATCGGAACACGTTTATTCCGAGAGTCTGGCCAGGTTTAGACTAGGACCGGATATTTATATCGTCGTGCTACCAGGAGGAAATTAGTCTACATATACAAAATGTAGCATCGTGTATGCGTTCAGGGAAATGCTTTATCCCGTGGATGCCTTTTAATCATACTTGCCATGTACACGGTGCTAGTGCGTTTCATTTACCGTGAGAGATGTCGTCATTGTGTCGTTATGTTTGGATGAATGATTATATGATTGATCATTGAATGACTTGGCATGGTTTGTTTGTCGAGTCTCAATCTTATCAAACTTATACCGCTAACGGTGAGATGTAAGCCCTAGTGAGCGTATTCGGTTGCCTAAGAGTGTCTTCCCTGAGTCTTTGTATAACATGATGGATTCGGACTTGTATCTCATATGCTCTTATTATTATATATTGAATTGCCTATTCTATTCTTATCGTATTTAACATGTATATCTATATATGCATGCTTCTACTTTTGTATTTCCTTGTATGTACGTTTAATGTGATATGGCTGGGAGAACTCGGAGTTACTCCCCACTGATTGTGGCGTTCATGTTTTTCATGGATGAACAGGTTGCTTGCATGGATGGCTTTTTGCTTGATATTTTGGGTTCGGGTGTGAGCTAGCGGGCGTTGTCCCTGGATTTGAAACACCTCTAGACGATTTTAGCTTGTTTGCTAATTACTTTTACTTTGATAACATTTGGAGAGACTACGTCTCTTGTTGTAGTATATTTCGTACTTTGGTTTGTAATATTTGACATACCTCGTATTTTCTATCTTGCATGTATAAAGGTTTTTAAAATACCGTATTTCCGCTAATTAATTCACATGCTTGTATGTTTTCTTTCCGCATTCGCGAGGGTTGTCACAACAAGAATGGAAGATTGTACGAATTGGGACCAGCGGCATATAGTTTCTTTGAGCATCATAGACACTCTAGAGGTACCTCTGCTCCGACTTAGTACACCTCAGGTTTCGCTAGTAGGTTAGCAAAGGAGAATGTTACCCTTAGGCAACAACGCGACGAGAAAGATAAAAGGGTTGCATCCATAGAGACGTAATTGAATCAGTTTGGTAGAAATTTTACTCCAAACTGCAAACCTGGAGGTCCTACTCAGAGTCGAGATGACTTTGATGATGATGGTGACAACAATGCTAGGCCCACCCCATTCACTCTGTGTGGTAAAGTGAGTAGTAGAGTAGTTATTATGTAACTTAACTCTATTTTAAAACCTTTAGTTGTAAAACTTAAATTTTATGATATAAAATCAAGACTTTGACAAAAAATATTGGTATGTGTCGCTGCGGTAAAATTGTTGTATATTTTTTACAGGAAATTTGCTGCCGTTTTGCAGGTTTTTTTGGCCATTTTGCTGCGCATATGGGATGCAGGAACCAGTGCATTCTACAGATGCACTGTTGTATTTGCGACGAACCTTTTCCATTTGCGACGGAAAGTCCGTCGCAAAATGTTGACTTATATTGAGGTCAAAAGACCACATAAAGTTTCTAGCAAAGTGGCTTGCGACGGACATTCCATCGCAGGTTGGAAAAGTTGCGGCGGAGATTCCGTCGCAAAGGTTGACTTTGACTTTGACTTCGAGGTCAATAAATTTTCGTCGTAAATTGTGTTGGCGACAGACATTCCGTCATAAGTTTTTCCAGCGACGGAAAAACCGTCGCAGGGTTTAATTTTGCAACGTAAATCTGGGGAGGATTCAATCCATCGCAAACTACCTTTTAGCTACGGATTTAGGGAGATTTGCGACGGATTTATCCGTCACCAATGACGTTTTCTATTGTAGTGGGAGGATAGTGGGAGTTCTTCCTTTTATTCATTTTTTGTACCACTTTTAGTAAGTGGGATTTATCACTTTTAGTAAGTGAGAGTTTTCACCAAGTAATAAAAATGGATGGTTGTTATGAGAGTTTATTAATATTATGACGATGTGTGTTTATGATAGTTAAGTTCGACTATTATGAGATAGGTTCTCAAATATTCGGACTTGTTCCGCTTCTTCTAACTTTTGGTCATTTATTTGGATTTTGTTTTCAAAATGAATGTAAACAATATTTTCTCGAATCAAGGCTCGAGAAACTTATATATATGTGGATCGATCATTGAGTTGTCTCAAATGATTAAGATGATAAATCTTTGTGTCCTTCGAGCTTATTCATGTTCTGAATGATCGTCCATATCTATATCAAATCTCATAAATCATTTGTGTGATGAATCGGTTAAAATGGTGGAATTAATGTGGTTATGTCAAAGTTATATAGGAAAATAAGCTTCTCTTTGTTATTTAGTGGCATAATGATATTTAGAAAAGCAATAATATTTTGGTTATGTCTAAACTTATGGTCAAGCGCAAGGAACGATTAGAGTTTTGTTTCTTGTTCTAGTGTAGTTGGTACTTTGATGTGTACTTTGCTTAGTATATGGTCGAACGTCAATTTTGTGATTGATAAGTCATTTGTTACCTAATCAATCCACTACACGCACAATGATATGTAATCAAGTGAGTGTCACTTTACCTTTGTGGTAAGAGTATATTTGATACGGGAGCATTAGAAGACCATGAAAATGAAGTCTTAATCACTCGAAATGTATCTCACATTTCCAAAGGTTTCAAAATGGGATCAAGCTTAGTAAATATGATAACATGTAAGAGTGAAGATGCTTGGAGTTTGAACACGGATAAAGAACAAGTGGACACGGTTTCCAAGGTGGCAAAACCGTGTAGTGAGCTGTCTTACACAGCTTGTGTAACGCAGTTTCCAAGGGGGGCCAAAACCGTGTGATAGCTGCCAAGTTGAGTTGTTTCTAGTTTTCTAAATTAATAAAGTAGTGTGGTGATCTTATTTACTAATAAAGTAGTGTTCACACTATTTCCTAATTTCTATCTAGCTAGTTTAAGGTAAGTACTAGTAGTATAGATACCCAGCAATGTAATCAGAATTATTCATACAATTTAAGAGTTTAATACAAGAAGATCTTGTTTAATTCTTATTGCTTGCGAGCTTTAAATTTGTTAATTCATTCTTGCGAGAGTAAGTTACTCCTTATTCATCCTTGCGAGGTTGAGTAATATTCGTGGCTAGTTCGAGTTCCTTGAGAGGGAGGAGAGTTAGAGCACGTCATATTATTTATATTTTCGTTCATAATCATACAAAAACCACAAAAACACGTTAGTTTCCGCTGTAACTTGTGGGAAAATATCCGTATACTCCCCTTTAAATCACTCAGGATTATAATGAAATTATGATTAAATGATTAATAGTCATAAACAAAAATGCATAAAAGGCGAGAGATTAGAAATAACCTTTAGTCCTTGCTTAAAGGCCTAAGAACAATATCAAAATGATGATATCTCCTAATCGTAGCACCCAAGATAGAATGAGAAATGCCCTTTAATTTGCTAGAATATTTTTGTCAAAAGTTACTGTTAACTTTTTGATCTTGTGATGTAAAGAGATGGAGGCACAAGTGAGAAAATGAATTAGGGTTAGAATTTTTTTTCACTTCCCCATCTTATCTCACGGCTCATTAGGGTTTTTATGAGGAGATTTTTCTCCTCAAAATAACTACCCATTAACCCAAAATTCCAGAGTGAATCTGGATATTATTTCGGTTAAATTCGCTTTAATATATAATGTGTATTATTATTATAAATGTCATTTGTGTTGTCATGTATTAATATGTCCATACAACATTTTGTAGTCGATACATTAATACCGGACTGACAACATCTAATATGACAATCGTATAATATATACGTTAATTATAGTTATCCGTATAATTATAATTTGCTAATTCAATATAACAATTTATATTCAATGTACGAATTAACATTTTAATTCGCATAAGCTTACATTATATATATGCTGATTAAATACAACAGTTTATATTTAATTACGAATTACTTTTAATTCGTCTCAGCTTATATTATTTAATCGTTATTAAATAATCGTCTCATCATCACATTGACTAACCTTTTAGTCAAATACACTGACTACCCTTTTAGTCATATAATAGGGCATCAATATAATTATTTTCTCAAATAATCACATCTCTCAAACACATCCTTTAGGTGTGACGTTTAGGGACCAGTTGATCACCGCCATCTGTATGACAATAACGTCAAACTTATCTAGCAAGCCAACCGTTATTGATCAACGTTAATCAACTGATTATTATACAAAGTATACCCTGTGAACCTACAGAGATTTATTTATGTTATTGCACTAACTGGAGGACACTAGCTCCAACAATCTCCCACTTGTCCGTACAAGTGTATGTGCGATAACCGATTCTCATATCCAGAATAAATTTCTCCCACTCAATGTAAACCAATTTACAAAGTCCGTATTCACAAAGGTCGTAGTTTACAAGTGATCAGTATCAAGAGTGGTTTCCCCGACTAGAGAGTAACTTAACTGATAAACGAATCTTTATTCGAGCATGGCCATGCATTTCAGTTACAACTCCTCGAGTGGCCCTGAGAAATAACATAACCTGATAAAGGTTGGATATTTTCTTCAAATCGAATCTTGCAGATACAAGCGCAGTATGAAATGACCCAGTAAAAATCTACTTAGCCTCCTGTTACGGTCGACCACGAGAAAGAAACCAAAGTCACCCAAAAAACTGCCTTAATCTCAAGAGACAGTCGATAGTCAAAAGAATCGACTCTAGGAACACTATGGACGTCCTATCCACGACCTGGCACCTAATGTTCTGAAACATTTAAGACTCCATAACGTTGTCACAAAATTGTCCTGCGAGGTATCATTATAACTCGCATATGTGATCGATCAGTCAACTTTTTTACTTATGGCTCGTTGAACCCACCATCAATCGACTTCACAGAATAATTGCCAGAGTTATCAGCTCAAGTACGCGATTAAGGACCAAAACAAAATATAATGTAATTCAGTTCACTTTGTGGTGTTCAATGTTGTCAGTACAACCCACATGAAAAACAAAATATAAAACAAAACGATGATTTCATAGATAGTTTTATGAAAAAGATACAGGTGTCTAATCCATATAAAACAACTAATACAACTCAGGAACACGTTTGATTCCCATGGAAATAACGTGCCCTTCATGCTTATCATATCTCAATGGTTTAGTGAGAGGATCTGCGACGTTATCATCCGTAGCAATCTTGTCTATCACTATCTCCCTTTGCTCCACGTAATCTCGGATCATGTGAGTCTTCCTTTGTACATGCCTAGACTTGTTGTTGGACTTAGGCTCCTTAGCCTGGAAGATGGCACCACTATTATCACAATAGATGGTGATCGGGTCATCCGAACTAGGAACTACTGTTAGTCCCTGTAAGAATTGACGCATCCATATAGCTTCCTTCGCAGCCTCTGAAGCAGCATAGTACTCGGACTCAGTCGTAGAATATGCTATAACACTTTGTTTGG
Source organism: Heliosperma pusillum (assembly GCA_022085475.1). NCBI lineage: Eukaryota > Viridiplantae > Streptophyta > Magnoliopsida > Caryophyllales > Caryophyllaceae > Heliosperma > Heliosperma pusillum. The sequence continues at coordinate 16,758 of JAIUZE010013016.1, forward strand.
AGCCTTTCCAGCTGACCGCAGCGCCATTAAGAGTAAAAACGAATCCAGACTGAGATTTCGAGTCATCTCGATCCGTTTGGAAGCTAGCATCTGCGTAACCGATTGCGCATAGCTCAGTGTCACCTCCATA
>JAIUZE010013018.1:0-57363 GCA_022085475.1 Heliosperma pusillum
CATCTCGATCGAGAAAGACTTTAGCACGATCGAGAAAAAGGCAAAAGGGAACCACTCGATCGAGTACACCATCAGCTCGATCGAGCAGAAGCAAATCAGAAGAGACTCGATCGAGTAGGCAGTTAGCTCGATCGAGCAGAAGCATAAACAAACCGCCTCGATCGAGTGAGCATTAGCTCGATCGAGTAGGTTAGACAACAGACGGCATTCATACGCATAATAAATATAATAATCATTCAAATCGAATTAGGCAGCGCAAAACATCATCATAAATAATCATCATAAAATAAAATAAAACGAAATAATTCGATTAGGCAGCGGAAACGATCATCATAACAGGATACGCTATCAATCATGAGGGTATACAATAAATTATGAATGAATGTTACAACATCATGATTAAAACATTAAATTCATTCATAAAAACATAATTAGAACATTAATCAGAATTACAACTATAATCACAACCATGCTCTGATACCACATGTAAACATAAATTATAGAATCTTGATTAAAGCGATAATTACTGAAAGGTACTTACGTGGTGCAGTCATCAGATCTGATAATAAAGTTACTTGAGAAAGATAAATAATAAACCCTTATTGCTTTGCCTTCTCCTACCTTCCTTATTCTCTAATTCACTTTCTTTCTTGTGTGTTGGTGATATGAATGAATTAGGTTAAAGCACAAACAGGTGTACTTATATAGAGAGGTGGCAGGAGGGGCGTTATGGAATAAGTAGTCAGTTATGTAAATAGCCTGTAACTATTTACCATAATCTACTTAAACTAGGACTCCTAATAAAAACCCGAAACAATATATTTAACCATTATTTAATTAAGGCAACTAATATCAGTAATTAGGTCCACACAATAGAGAATTAAATAATATTAATATAATAATTCTTACATACGTGTGATAAATTGTTATGCATGGAAACTTGGGTCTAGCATTATTTTCAATGTTTAATTTTGGTGACTCGCCAAATGCTGTATATCATATTAATTTTGAGATTTTACAGAAATCATTATTTGTTTTTATTATTTAATCAAATATCTAGTAAATCTTTAAAGTGAAAAATAACTTTGTCAATGCTCGCTTGACTTTGTTTGAATCTATGGGGTTTGAGTACTCGAATTGTTAAAGGGAAATGTAGGCGATAGATAAACTTAGATACAATTACCTAAAATTGGCCAAATAATTTTTTTTAAAAAAAAAGGTTTAATAATGTGTTATGTTTACAACTGCTTGGTTGACTGAGAATTTTTTTTAATTATGCAATGATTTCCCTTCTTAATCTATTTGATTAGTTTTGTCATTTTTCTAGTCATAATGATAGCTTCAGCTAAGAGGCACATGTGTTATATTTATATATATTGTTTGTTGTTGCATAGAGTGATATGTAACATAAATTGAAATATGTCGAGAAATGAATTATTGTATGATATTACGAAACAACTTGAGTTATTTTCTTGTTTTTCAGTATGAGATAAATTTGACACCTCTCTAAGTGGGTACAAATGTAGGGGTTCAATTATTTCTACCTTTTAAATGTTTGACCAAATAAAGTGAGTGTGTTGTTGCCCTCCAATATGAGTTTTTAGAGAATTAAATAATTTATATGTGCGAAAGTCTCGTATACTTTTCTATAAACACTCGTGTGACTTATCTATATTTTTCAGGCATTTGTGAATGTTATGTTGTGTAGTCATTTATGTACATTGTGACTAGAGGTGGCAATCGGGTCAATCAGGTCGGTTACGGGTCGGGTCAGGCAGTTCGGGTCATGTCGGGATCTGGTTTGGTCGGGTCAAGTTGCTTATTCAGGTTGAGTCGGTTTCGGGTTGGGTCACTTACGGGCCAGGTTAATCAGGTCAATAACTACAACAGGTCGGTTCAGTTTCGGATCGGTTGACCAATGAGTCGGGATATATCTGGTCAATATGCTTGATCAGGTTGAGACCGGTTTGGTTTCGGGTTACCGATGGATCGAGTATTTTATTTTCTCGTCTTAGACTTGAAAATTAATCGGGTCAATGGTCGGGTCGTTCTGTTAAAAGATCACTTATGAACTTATGAATTATAATACTCCGTATTGGATTACAGAAACTCGATACAAAAGATATTTGTAAAATATAAGAGTATAACACTATAAAAGTTAATTATTGTATAATTTCATTGAACACTTATATTGCTCGACCTCGGTTATAAGTATATGACATGAGTGTCTATCCAGTGTCGGATTCGCCTATATTATGGACAAAACATAATGTTTTTGGTCTAAATTAATTAGTTGTTCATAGTTTTGAACATTTGACATATGAAGTATGGCAAGATCTAAATGAATTACCTATGAAATAGATTTTATTTATTATCTTGACGCTGATCCGACGTATTTAATTTTGAATAGGCTCTATTAGAATGGTGTATTTGAGGTTTGGATTTTAAGATCATAATTAATAACCAAGGTCGGATTGTATGGTCATAACTCATAACTCTTTCTTCCCTTTATTGTTTTCAATGGAGCCAAAACTAAACACTATTTTCCTCACAAAGCGTTAATTTAAAATTTTCTACATATATCACTTGCAAAATAATTATTAACAAGTTTAACTAGGAATATAGCTTACTAAATTTAAAACTGACTATTTATTTTAAGATTACATTTTGTTTTAAAAATAAAATGAGCGATATTTTTTATATCAAATTTATTAACAAAAAAAACAAACTATAAAGGAATTTAGATTCTTAAAAAATTATTTGGCTATGAATTGGGTCGAGTTTAATCAAGTTAAAACGGGTTACAGGTCGGTTCAGTTCGGTTTGGGTCAGGTTGGGTTTGTGGGTGAATCGGGTTTTTGGTCGGGTCGAGTCGAGTCACAAGTCGGTTCGGGTCATATCATTTCAGGTTCTATCGGTTTATCGGTTAACCTTCGGGTCGTTTCAGGTTGGTTTCAGTTCAGAAAATTTACGGCTTCTATCAGGTCAGTTTTTGGGTCGGTTCTTCGGGTCGGGTCACCTTTTGCCAGCTCTAGACAACATGTGGGGGAAGTAAGTGAATATATATGTTCTACATATTACTTGAATATTTTCATAGAGTTTCTTATAACATCTCTTATTAATAAGTTGATAAGAATGTTTTTTCTAGATGTGAACTATTTGAAAATACAAAAGAGTGTTATTAAGTAAATGTTGTATGCTTTTATACTAGATGACATTAATCATATACTTCTTGGTACATATGATTGTTAAACCAATGAATTTATTAAAGTAAAGTCTTGTGGTTGTTAGTTCGAGGCTTTATAAGTTGTTTATAAGACTAGATGGTTGAACACTCATTTAAGATATTAGCAATCCTTATTATGGGAGTTAATTATTTGATTTTCCGTTAGATTAATTTCCGATGTATGTTTTGGTTATGTCGATGACTATGTCATGATTTGTGAGGTATCTAGCTAAAGTTGATTCACTTTTGAAATTGGTATTGTTCATTATGCTTAAAGTAGTGATACGTAACGATTCGTGCATATGATTGATATATTTGTGGATGTCATAATATTGAGCATGCCTTTCCACTTAAGTCGCTTGTGGGTTTAATAGATATTTGTCCAATGCTACATCATGCATGTCAAATTATCAACACAAAATGTATTTTTGGATAAGTATTGAGGATAATTGTTTCTTTTATAGGGTTGGCAAGACATGAAGCTAATAAATGGCAAAGTGATATACGAGTCGTGCTCCATTGTGATATGATGTGACTCCAATAATCGTCATACATCATAATATATAGCATGAGTTGATTTGGCGGATTATCAAGAGTATGAATGATAATCTGATTGTATAATGTGTTCACAAAGACTGTGAATTCTAAAAGTATATTGAGATCTCTTACAGAGTGTGATATCATAATAGTACGTACGAAGAGGATATTGAGATCCTCTTACATAGGCCATGGAAAGAGTTAGTGCTGGTGGCCGCACAAGAAATGGGTTTAAAGCCTGTTGGGAGTGAATCGTGATAGGGATCCCCAACTTAGGTTTAACTAAGTTCAATAGGTCAAACGAAGTCACAGGGATCTCATGTTGTAATACTACTACCATTCCTATTTATGATGTAACGTGATGTAGCATTTTATTTTATATTGTGTTTAATATGTCATATGAGGAGGCTGATGCGGGTTTAGTCGCCCTCCCCCGATCAAACAAAACTTATTAGACTCAATACCAAACTAATTAATGTAGTAGGGTAAGAAGGTCGAACCCAAAGGACGGTAATTAAGGCTCTAAGGTAAGTTGGTCGAAATCTAGTTTAATTCTATCTAGAAGCAAATTGGAGGTGATTGATGCTAAGCAAGACTAACAAGAAGGCAAAGATGCGATATAAAACAATAATTAAAAGGAACTAGGGTGGATGGGTTCATTAATGAAAGTATAGGTCAATTATTGTGGGGGTTAGGACTAGTCTAAAAGTGAGTCTAAACATGTCTCCACCTCTCGGTGTAAGACGGATAAAAAGACAAGCCTCCACCTCTCGATTCGAGACGAGCCCTAGTCTAAGGTTCGGTTGGGTTCTCGCCTTAACCTCCCCCTAAACATTCTACACACACAACAACAATACAAGTCTAAGCTCTCACTGAAACTAGTAATAAAACATGGGAAAGACTCAAATTACTCATTGAAACATTCCAACAAACACCTTGTGTGCACAAAACAAGTCGACTACTAAAAGACTTAATCTTTATGCCCAATTACCATAATCAACCCATAAACCTACATTTACTCCCCCATCTTACCCTAGCAATACACTACTCACTCATACTAATGAAGGAAGACATTGAAGATGGATATTTTGATATGAAATAAACAAGAGAAGACATATTCAACATGAAAACTTGACTAGTAACTAAGAGAAAGACTAGATCTAATAATAACTAGCTAGGAAATTGATTAATTATCACTAATTAGCAGAGATTAGAATACTAATTAGGGAGATATTCCTTATTACTTACTAGGGTTCTTGTGTCTAGGGTTGTGTGTCTAGGGTGAATTAGTAGAGGGGTATTTATAGGGTTGTAGGAATAGGGGGTCAAAAGAAGAAGGAAAGAAGAAAAAAAACAAATTTGCGGACAAGAGGGGTCCCAGCCGGCCGGCCGGCCGCCGGTGGCCTTGACCGGCTGGCGCCGTCTACCCTTCCTCCGTCTTCCTTTCTCTTCCTCTCTTCACACTGGTGTCCCCAGCCGGTCAGACCAGTTGCCGGTGGTCCTGGCCGGCTGGCGCCTCCTCTTTCTTTCCTCCGTCTTTTCCTGCGCGACTTATTCAAGGTGTCTCCCCAGCCAGTCCGGCCGGATGCCGGTGGTCCTGGCAGGCTGGGGCTTTCTGCCATGGTTCGTCTTTTTTTCGCCAGTTTGGAGGGAGTGGGTGGCCAAGCCGGTGGGCCGGCTGCCGGTGCCACATACCGGTTGGCACCCCTCGACCGTCCTTCCTCTTCGTTTCTTATTTTCTTCTTTGTGTTTAGTTTTGTGACGGTTTCTCGGTTCTCATCCCGTCTCGTCCTTGTCTTGGCATATTTCCTATAAAATGAGATGGATTTGAATAATATGAGAGTACACGGGATAAGGGCCAAAATACGATAAAACCGACGCTAAACTAAACTAAATACACTGAAGCATAAGAGAATAAAGAGGTGAAACGGTCTAAATTAATCGTATATCAAACCTCCCCACAGTTAAACATTACTCGTCCCCGAGTAAGTAAGTGAGCAAAAACAAGACCCTTATTTAAATAAGCTAAACTAAACCAGTAGAATTCGATGAAAGGTAATTAACGGGCCTTCTTCGTCTGTTCAACTCACAACGAAATACAATGAGGTATGTACTCCCTTTCAAGGCAAGTGGGGGCTTGCGAAAAATTCGCGATACATCCAACTGATAAGCATGTAGGGCCATGACAAGAATGCATCTAACAAAAGAATAATCACACGCCTCATCCATGTGACGAAAAATATCTATGAGGAAAACCGTCTAAATGGATGCATGATCCTTATAAGCCACTAGTATCATAAAGCATGGAAAAGTGTTCGCCTCTTAGCGGTGCCAGTCTAATGAAAATTTCGAGCCCTGTCTACTATTAGCTTGGTCAAGAGCGATAAAATGGAAGATGGAAATGAGATCCCCGTGACGTTATTAAACACAATAACATAAGGAATTCACGTCTCTAAACTAAATGAGACACAGGGTTCATCCCGCCTCACTATGCAACTCAATGGTAATTGATCCAAGAAACGTTAAAGGAAAAAAGAGATTTAGTCTTATTGCTTGGAAATTTTTCATTTCTAAAATTTTTTCTTCTTTTGGTTTTCTTTTTCTTTCTTTTTGATTTGCATTTTTGACTTGCAATTTTTTGACATGATAGCACACGGTTTTTGTCAAGGACACGCGGTCGGAACCAACAATAGGGGTATCCCCACCGTAGTGGCATCGAGCGGAGCCATAGATGTGGGCTCACTAGAATCCCTAGAAGTTCCGTTTTGCATTTCCTCGACGAAAACAAGAATACATGATATTTGACTTAATATTTTTGGCTTCTTTGCATTGTTTCCTTTTTGTGGGTAGAAGTGGAAGAACAATGAATCAAGGTTGGTTGCATAGTAAGACGGTCACCTAAGAATTCTTTCAACTAACAGAAAATTCACGTCAATTGGGGTTGTCGAGGTGGAATAAGCGCAAACTCATGACTCGGCATTAGTAGACGGGTCAAAACGCATTAGAAATACACAACCTAGGGCGTCCGGAATTCCACGATTAAGATGAACACTTTATGAATGAAAAAGTAGCTAGAAGGGATTATGCACATTCAACAAGTTTTCCAAATAGACAATTTGTAAAACCATTTTTATAAATTCAACTATATGCCATGATGCAATCTATATACACGACCGAAATGCACGTGCTCTAACCGACTATATGACACACAAGCTAGTGCTATCTCCTAACAACACACAAGAAGCACACATGACAATCAACAAAATCCACAACATCGTCGTCAACACATCCCGTCCTCCTCAAACAACTAGTAAGAAGAAAAAGAGATAGGGGGAAGAGAATAAGAAAGATCTCACCATAGCGTCTTCATTTTCCCTATTTCGTGCTTCTTATGATGTGGGGTGCACCTATAGATTGAGATAAGAGGAAGCACACAACAATATATACAAAATAAACTAATTTGTAGGATTTCTTAGGATTTTTTTTTTCAAATTTTTCAAATTTTTAAATTTTTCAAAATTAATCTATACACTAATCTCCTCCCCGCAGTTAAATCGGACATTGTGTGACAACCCTCGCGAATGCCGAAATAAAACATAACAAGCATGTGAATTATAACGCGGAAAATACGGTGTTTTTAAAAACCTTTTTACATGCAAGATAAAAATACGAGGAATGTCAATAATTACAAACCAAATACAAAATACTACAACAAGAGACGTAGTCTCTCAAAATGTTATCCGACAACAAGGTAATTAGCAACTAGCTAAACAACGTCTAGAGGTGTTTCATCCAGGGACAACGCCCGCTAGCTCACACCCGAACCCAAAATATCAAGCAAAAAGCCATCCAATCAAGCAACCTGTTCATCCATGAAAAACATGAACGCCACAATCAGTGGGGAGTAACTCCGGGTTCTCCCAGGCATATCACATTAAACGTACATAAAAGGAAATACAAAAGTAAAAGCATGCATATATAGATATACATGTGAAATACGATAAGGATAGATAGACAATTTAATATATAATGATAAGAGCATATGAAATACAATCTGTAACCATCATGCTATAGATAGACTCGGGGAAGACACTCTTAGGCAACCGAATACGCTCACTAGGGCTTGCATCTCACCGTTAGCGGTATAAGTTTGATAAGATTAAGACTCGACAAACAAACCATGCCAAGTCATCCAAAGATCATGAATAATCAATCATATAATCATCCATCCAGACATACCAATACATTGACGACATCTCTCACGGTAAATGCCATGCACTAGCACCGTGTACATGCAAGTATGATTAAAAGGCATCCACGGGATAAGACATATACCCTGAACGCATACACGATGACATTTCGTATATATAGACTAATTTCCTCCTGGTAGAACGACGATAATAATACAGTCCTAGTTTAAATCTGGCCAGACTCTCGGAATAAGACATTTCCCCGATTCGACATGCGATGACATTTCGCATCCAAGACTCGGTCAATCATAGACACCGAGTACCCCAAATTCGGTCGACATTCACGAAAGAGGCGGAAAAGAGCACAAGCCTCACAACAAGCGGTACGCTACATGCAATTGACACCACCTCGCAAGTATACAACATTTGACGGCCAGGTCGATCAACGCAAAGCGTTCGCCTCCCAACAACGTCGTCATATGCCCACTAACACATGCAATCAAGCAGTAAGGATACATCCCCGTTCCGACATTCCAGCCTTACGAACGTGGAGGTAGCCAAGGGAATGAGAGTACAAAGCACATAGGAAATTAGTGCTCAAACCGTAACTTGTGTAAAAACCGACTCAAAGTGGGACATACCAAAAACCGTCACAAAACATGAGAATTGGGAATTATATAAATTTAAATATGATAAAAATGAGTCAATACATGATACATAAGCATTAGAACAAGTTTATGAAGCACCATAAATAAGAAACATAGATCCCCTCTCCAAAACAACGTTGTTTGGAAACCAACTAAAAAAAGGGTCCACTTCAAACGGTCATAACTAGCGTTCTAGACATACTAATGCAGAAATTAAAAATGGAGGTGATAGATTATCCTCTTACGGTTCCAACGGGATGTCACACGCCCAAAACAAGCAAGTAACGATGGAGATATGATCATTTTACGAAAAGGGGTTAGTGCAGGAAAACTGCAGTCGACTTGGGAAACTGGCAGCAAGCAACGCTGCCAGCGCCCCACGACACTGCCAGCGTCCCACGACGCTTCCAGCGTCCTTTTCTGGACTCAGGCACGATCAACTCCCAACATGTTATCAACAAAAAAAATCCTCAATTCATTACAAACCATCAATTCTCATATCATTAACAACTAGCAACAACCATCATCAACAACACAATTCCTATGATTACTAATCATATTCTAAATACGATTACTAACATAGAAAACACATAAAACACGTAAATGATATCGAGTAACCCTTCACCGTTACCTTTATGCGACTTTAAACGATTTCTAAACCCTCCTCCACTAGATAGTAATCTTTGTCGGTGTCTAGAAAGTCTCCACCTAAACAAAGACGACAAAAGATTAATATAATTCACCTTTGAGAAAGACGGATAAATTGAAAAGCGAGAAAGACGGTAATTTTATTACCAATACGGATAGAGGAAGATGAGAAGGAAGGAATAAGACGAACCTTAGTGAATTTGAGCAAGAAATGAAGGAGTAGCGACGAATCTAAGCTTGATAAAAATGGAGTTTAGATTTTGGTGGTTTGATGAGGAAGAAAGAGTAAGTGGAAATGAAGGAAGGAGTTAGGGTTTGAGGAAGTATATGAAGGAGTAAGTGGAAATAGTCAAGGGAAAAGTCAATGACGTCTTAAGACGTGATTCACTTGAAATCTCGCGTAAAATCCAAATACGAACTCGGAAATTCTAAATTCGACTCGGGAAATTTAATTCTAAACTAAAACCAAATTTCGCTGAAAAGTATCCGTATAATATTTTTACTATAAAAATAGGGTACATTTGCGGGTGTTACAATCACCCCACCTTTTAAAAAGTTTTGTCCTCGAAACTTGAGAGTAGAAAACAAAAGTATCAAGGACAAGAATCGGTTTTCAAAATTAATACGAAAGCTTTTATAAGGGAAATATTTATGAAACGAGGTTCATCTCGAAAATGGTTTAAGGAAATTTTTCATAAGTGCGAAACTTACTTACGGATCTCAAGAGTGCCCGTCGCGAACGAGAACTCAAATTATCCAGATCAAATCAAAGTCGAAATAGTGAAATCGAAAATCAACCAAACGTTAGTAAGTGCAGGACTAGTCACCAGACGTCTCCAATAATAAGTCCAAACATCCAACCAAACGCAAAATCCAAATATAAAAGCAAAAGAAATCCATTTTCTCCAAAAAGAGGGTACACAAACCATCTTTAGACTTCTTTAAATAGTTAAATTAGAAATACAGTATGAAATTTGAAGGTTTTCTCAAAGATAAAATCAAATAACAAGACATTACACGTACATAGAGCGACTCGAACATCAAGTTCACAAATCACGATAACAAAATATATACAAAACACGCAAAAACAAAACAAATCGAATTCTTAGGGATAGGAAGATTAAGATAAAGTCGGCAGGAAGATCTACAAGAATTCGACATCACTAACTCTACTAATAAACCAAATCCTCAAGAGAATGCAATTTACCCAATTTGCAACACAACATTTTCAATCATCAGAATTCCTACAAAAATATTCCATAATCACGAGATTTCAAGCCAATAACCTAACAATCCACATGTAGGATTCATTACGTACTCTAATCTTCTTAGTTTCATCAAAACTCTTACTAGAAACCACCAACAAAATATTTATCTCCAGGGAAACATGATCGCTAACAGCCTCAAGTAAAAGGAGACTTACCATGAAAATCCCTTGATTCAATTTACTTCAAACTCGTTATCCTAAATTTACAATGAACTTTATCGTCCTCGAAAGTCAAAATACAATCAAAGCAACAAACATAATTATTTAAGATCCAACTAGCCTCATCCAAAGTCTCACGACAAGGGAAAATCCACAATCCATTATCGGCTATAAAGATTCTTTAATACGCCATAACATCCTTAATTCGATCATTACTACGCTCGAAGCCTCAAATATAAATAGTCACATTAGCAAACTATGGTGGTTACTAATTCTCAAGATAAATGGGTTCACCATTCTATCTCTATAATCCATAACAACTGAGCACTCACTATCAAAAGCTTGCAACGAACATTTCTCAATCTCAAACTATGATTCCTTAAGAATAAAAGAGAATTACTAATTCCAAACCACAAATGGCCAATAACTTGGCAATCAGACAACCATTCAAATCATCTAGTTCATCTAAAACTCAATATGAATAGATTTTCATTTACGACAATACTCTTCGAACCTTGGGTACCGGCTTAATTACCCTAAATCAAAGTCTCTTTTAGAATCCACCAATTAGAGACATCCAATTCCCAAATGACATACCAAGCAACCGTTATAATACCCAACAACAACGAACTATTATCATGATCAACTCAATTCTCAAAATAGCACTACAATACCAAGCTCCAAATCTAAAACTACTAAGAGAGGATACATTATCACTATTAGGATTCATCCTAGAGCTTAAGTCCTATTTCCCATGATGAAATTCAACATGAAATTCGCTCAATCCAAGGACACATATTCTAACTAAAGAATCCCAAATTACATCACGCTTATTCTCTGAGCCTTACAAACGGAATATCCAATCCACTAGAGAAAAGATGAAGGAGCAACGGGATAGAAAACGATAAGGAATCTCAAGGAGAACACGAGAATAAATAAGGCACGAGATTACAAGAGAGGAGCGCTGAAACTAACGAGGTCAAGGAAGAGACAAAGCAGATAGTAGAGTTATGAAGATATCTGAGTAAGAAAGAAGATACGAGCATGCGATTTCTTAAAGATCAATCTTGACAAAAACATTCAAGAATGGAAATGAAAAGGGACAATGGCACGAGTAAATGTTTAAGGTTTAATCCACAAAATTTCTCGATTCAAACTTAGGGTGGTAGCAAAGCAAATCATCCCAATAACAAAGGTCTCTTACAAGGGACCCTCGTACCACAAATCATCAAGGTAAGGTACACCTAGATTTAACAAATCGATTACAACCCAATTCATCTATTCGTTCACAAAACACGGATTCCCAATTGCGGAATTTCAACTCACGCATAATAACATTCTCTCAACTCCAAAATTTGACACATCCTCAAAGGTTTCAAAACCGAAGGTCTAACAAAGAATTCTTCATACACATGTCTTTTCAACTCCTATGGCCAACAAGGTAAAACACCATACAAAACGTCATCATCAACATCCTAAGGCATCACCGTCATAGCTCATCTAATCAGATTCCACTTATGCCATAATCCTTAAGTAACATGGTTTAATCTATCATGACGACTTACTACCTCAACCAAGTCTCCGATACCATGATATAAGATCATAATTGTAAATCAAATGATTATAGCCAAGTATTTTCCCACCAAGCATATATCCAAAGGTACACACTAGAAAATCATAAGAAGTCACTTAGTCTCAAGGGCATTTTACAACTCAAGGTATCATCCAAATATTCTCACTTAGAACAACTAGCTCCAATTTAGGTATGATCCTCAAGACACTCTAATATTACTAAACTCCTAAGTTCAAAAGATTAAATCACTAATGGGTTAAGAAGTCCTAGTAAACTCATTCAACTTTACACCATCAAATACCATGAACTATCCACACATTAGTCATGGCAACCATCAAGCATTAAAATCATCAAACTTATCTTACCACCTTTCTGTTGGAGTAAGTGTCCTCCACAATAGTGCATTTATATAATAAATCTCATTTGGAATATTCGTGGCATGATTAGTATATTTTGATACTCCACCTCAGTTGATTAACGTAAATCGGTAACGCTCGGCTGACTAGAGTTTGACGTTATTGTCGTATGACGATGGTGATCAACTGATCCCTTTAGGTCACACCTATAGGATGAGACCCAAATAGAATACTAATTATTTGTATACGATATAGTTTAATTAGATCATTACATATATTTCATATGTACGTTTAGTTATGAGAGTTATTTATTGGAAATTGAGTTAGGAACTCATTTCACTTAAGTTTATTAGTCAATTATACGATAACTGACTGAATAAATTTTACGTCTTATTTTAATACGATTAAATAAGATTTAATTTAGTGATTAATCGTTAATTCATTAAATTAGTGGAGGTTATGCATATATTTTGAGGTAGAGGTAATTAGTTAATTATATTTACAAAGAGTTGTAAAATAAATTAACTGGACATTGTGGGACCCATTATATATTGATATAATGGTTAAATATCACTTAAAAGTTGAGTGTATATTGATTATTAATTTAAGTCATATAATTGTTATATGATCAAATTAACACTTAATTATACAAGATAATTATACATATGATTATAAGTATTTGTGGGACAAATATTCAAAAATCAAAATGGACCAAATAACACAAGTAGGGCCGGATCTTTGGTTAGTGGAGATCAATGATGATTGTTCTCATCTAATCCTACACTCCACCTTATGTTATGACACCAATATCATTACCATTACTACCACACTCTACCTATTTGATGAGAATAAAATAAGCACAATAATGACTCATTTGTGTGAGTCATGACCGGCCAAAAGGCCTTTAAATTGAACAATTGTTGTTCATTTTCATACTACTTCATCTTGCTTATTTTTCCACTTCTCTTTCTAAACTCAACTTCTCTCTAAACTCTCTTATACACTAATATTCTCTACATATTACTAGTGTAGTAATACAATAATATTAGTAGTATTTTTTTCTTACTTATTATCTAGTTAATAATAAGGTAAGATTATTTGGGTTTAATCTTGGGTGCAACTAGAAGGAGACCTTCTACTTTGGAGGTTGTTTTATGGAGGATCATCTATCAATTTCATGCTCAAGAACAATAAGAAGGATTTCTTATTGTGCCCATATTGAACCGAAAATTCCCAATGTAAGGATGTTTTCGTCTTATCTTTTCTTTTATGCTTTTAGATTTGCATGCATAATAACTAGATCCTAAATCATTAAGTTAATGTAATTTAATGAACTAATTAGAGGAGTCTAATTAGAGGTCTAGGACTTTCATGTGGTATCAGAGCTCAATTGTTACATGCATGTCGATTTTAGGCATTAAAATCGAGTTATACGATAACTTGGGTAAAATTGAAAATTTGTGTTCAAAGTTGGTTTGCACGAAATTTTTGATTTGCATGCATACCTACTGATCTCAAAATGGTTGTGGTCAAATTTGGTGATTTTATGGATTAATTTGATATTTAGTTTGATTTATGGCCTTTAAATCATGTTAATATGCATATTTTATGTTAAAAGTTAACTAAAAATAGTTTCATGTTGATTCTGGCCATGAAATTTTGATATAACCTCACATGCATGTTTTACATACTGTATGTAAAATTTCGTGACTTTTAATTATGTTTTGCATGATGATTGATTTTTATAAGATAAAAGTCAATAAAGTGGAATTGTTATGATCATAAAATTGAAACGTCCTTTTATGGTCTTGAAATTTTTTTGTACATTTTATAATCTGATTTATATCATCTTGGTGAAATTTTATAATTTGTTTCACTATTTTACAATATTTAATGGTTTTTATTTGATAAAACTGTTGAATACTATGTTATTTGTTCATAAAATTTATTCAAAATTTTTGGGCAAATTTTTCTGTTTTTTAGAGTTCCTGGAAATTTTCCAGAATGTACAAAATTTTTGGTTTCAAATTTTTATGATTTTTATATTTTATTTTGGGTTTACTTCATAAATGTTATGATTAAACCTCTATATTTAGCAAATACGATCAATTCGAACTAATTAAATACAAACAAAGTTAGTGGGGACTAAGTTTGAGTTCTAAATCAGTTTAGATAATTATTTTGAGCTTAAATACGATTTAAGTGTTGATTATTGATTTTTAATGGGTAAAAATCGATGGTAAAAATCGATAAAATCCATAAAACCGAGCTAGAATGAGCATGATAAGTGTTAAGGGCGATTTTGGCATGATTTTTACAGCATTTTATTTATGTTGTTATTTTTGAATGAATGAATGTCATTTATTTAATTTTTAATGTAAATTGTACCTAGTATAGCCTAGATTATTTTAATCGGTATTACCCGTAATGTAAGGGAATACTGATTTGGTTGTAATTTTATTTGCGATCTCGTATAACCGTTTGTAATAATTTAATTTCATTTTTAGATCAAATGTATAATAGGAATTTTATTTGTATCTTTTTGTAATTAATTATTTGAAGACAGAGATTCCCGAAGTCGGTGTTTCAAAAGACGGTGCCATGAAGAGGCAAGGGGCCAAGGAGTTGGTTTCCGATTTTGTAATCTACTAGTTAATTAGATTAGCTAGGTGGACATACTAGGATTTAATATTTGCTTGCTTTATTTTTCCGCTCATGCCAAAATCGCCAACATGCATCTTTATTTCTTGATTGTCAATTCAAAGTTATTCAAAATTCATCGACTTAGTTCGCTTATAGGGAATTAATAACAAAATTGACAAGACCTCTCACATAACTTAAAAACTTGAGGTTTAGCCTTACCAATTGAAGCACCTATGAACCCCGTGTTCATTACGACTACCACGCTCGTGGGTCCCTTTTTACCTCGGGTAAGTAGGGTGATGCGATCACAAGCCAAAATTGGATTGGACTCAACGAGATAAGCGTTATCTTGGGACTAGGAGATGGATTTAGTTGAAATCCGTCAACCAAGAGTTCTAAGGGTAGAATTAGTCAAGTATTGACTTACCATTTTTAGATAAAGGTAGCATACGATGACTATTTTTGTCTAAAGATGGGTCTTGGAATCACTTATATAATTTCGTGAGAGGTCATTATATGAGTGACTTGTTTAAAATTGTTTTACAAGTAAATTATATATAAGCAATGAATGTTTATTTTCCGTTCATATTTATTCGCGCAATGACAAATATTTATCCTTCTACGAACTTGTAAATCCGTTCAATCGTGGAAAGGAGTTTCCATTATTTTATACGGTAGCATTTTGATTGCAATCTCCGTTTAAACCACCGTAGCTAATGACAAAATGAATTTTCTTTTGATCCTCATATTCACCATTGCAAATGTCTCTTATGAAGAGTATATGAATATGTCATACTTAGTCAAAAACGTTTTGATTTTGTTTTAGTGACGTCATCTTATTACAACGGTGCATCAATCTTTTTGCTCAAACGAAAATATTGTAATTTTTTGGTATGTCGTCATAATGCTCCTTATCGAGGCTTACCTCAAAAGAGGCCAAATCAGTTGGGATGACTAGGTTAATCGATTTATTTGAAATCGTGAACAACCAAATACCGTAGTCACTTCATGAAAGGTTTATCCTTTTGAAGGTAAAACCATGAATGAAATGAAGAACAGTCTTCACAATAATTCCAATATACTTGTCTAAGTAGATATTCATGAAAGTGAGTGGGAGCACTAAGAATGATATTTATATTCTTAATTGTTAAGACGAGGTTCAAGAGTAGGTTGGCTCGACTTTGAAACAAGGCAAGGGAAAAAGGCAAGAGTATATTGAATAGTAAAGTCAAAACCCAAGCAAGGTGTCGAACCCAACTTTTGACGATTCTATTTTACAGTGTAGGACACGAGAAAAGAATCTACCCCAAGTTTTCTAAAGAGTTAGAAATTGGGTGTACTATTTTCACCCATAATATCTATATGATCGACATTTATTTTGCTAAATGCAATTTTTGGTTATTAGATACCCATTATGGTTTTCATCAATGTATTCAATGCATATAATAATGATTCGTGCGACGACTAACCATGATTAAATGTCGATCTACAAGGGAAATATAACTATTGTAGTTTTATTTCTATAGAGACATATAAAAGTTATAATGTGATCAATCTAGTTTTGGATTTAGAGGTGTACTTTAATAAACGTTGTTATGTACATGACCTCTAAATAAAGAATATAGTATCCACTTTAGTGTACGACACAAGTGTTTCACTTTTGTGAATAGAACAAGCGTTGTATCTTTTTATGCCTATACTTGGTCAATGGTTATCCCATACCAATCAAAGGTAATTATATTCTTGACCTAAACTAGTAATTACTTGTCATATAGATTGTAAAGGCTCAAAATTGGTGACCCTAATCTAATCTTAATTCTGGATTGTGTAGCACATTAAGAGGCTAGTATTGACAACTATCCCTAAACCATCTGATTTTGAATCTTATGGTGCGTGCGAATCTTGTATTCAAGGCAAGATGATTCGTGCCCTTTTTATTTAAAAGGAAATCGAACTAGTGAGTTATTGGCCCTATTACATTAGAATATGCGTGGTCCAATAACAAACACAACCAGAGATGGTTATGACTATTTCACTTTATTTATCAACAATTTAAGTAGATATTATATTTGATTCTACTTAATGAGGTGCTATGAGAAATCTTTGAAAAGTTCAAAGAGCTTCAATGTGAAGTAGTTAATCACCAAGAGTATTAGACAAGGACTTACGAGTAAATCGTAACTGTAAATATCTAAGTATTGACTTTGACTTTCACCAAAAGTATTGTGAAATAGTTTCACGAGTTAACTTCTCTAACATACATTATGAGATAAGGTGTTGTTGAATAGAGATACAAAACCTTATCCGATATGGTTTTAGCTTTGTCAAGTTAATCTGAGCCACTTGACTAACTTTGGGATTTTATTATTTTGTCTGCTATTTCTTTTTCCAACATATCTAAGCACAATTAAAACAGTCGGATTTTGTTTCATATACGATATGGATAGGTAGCGTACCTAATTTGTAAATTATCCGTAAGAAACAAGTGCTCAATAATCCTACGTTAACAACGAGAACAAAGCGTTTGTGACTCGTAATGCTGTCTTTCAATAAAAATACGATTATTTCTTGATAAGACAGAGTGGGAGAAAATGTTTCTAGAGCCACAAACTGAGCATATGGTCCGGAATACGTTTCCTCATTGCTTGTTCAGTAGTTGTTTCTTCGGAACCTAAGAGGTCAGGTGGAATTTTGATGAATTCTAATCTGTGACTTATAAAAGATTGTTTCTAGTCCCAACTTCTTGGTATGGCTTAGAGTCATGCGATTTGTAATGGACTCCATGCATGATGGTCAGGTATGTGACCTGGTAACATTTTACTTGAAGAAGTACAACCTCTTCAATGTAAATTGATTTTTAAGATCAAAATTTGCATGGATGAACATTAAAATGTTTTCAAAGATAACTTGGTAGGCAAAGAGTTTTGCACCAACCTTAATTCTTTGATCCATTTGAATATACTTAGCGATTACAGCATATCATAATAGTATGATGTCAATTGGACCTCAAGAACCACCTTCTTGAATATGATTCTAGAAGAGGTAGTATATTTTATATTCACCTTGGGTTCGTATATCCTAACTATCCTAAGTTAATTTGCAAGCTTAAGAGGATGTCTTAAGTAAGCACTAAAGAGTTGGAATTAGTGTGTCAATCATGTCATAAAATATTTCTCGATATCTCGAGGAATTATGTTTATACATGAAGTTTAGTGGGAGTAATGTGGTTTTCATCAGTCTTATATGTGGAGACATATTGATCATTTTAGATGATGGAATATTTTGGAGAAGTAGAATACATCTTTTAGATATCTGGATTTATGAAGATAAATCTAAAAAGATATTAGCATTAAGTCAAAATTCTTATATTGATAAGATCTTTGACTAGTTCAAGAAAGTTGAACACATGATAACTGATTCCTTTTGCTTCCGCTGCGGGATCAATTATAAACGTTGTAATGTATACTCAATCCGACATTTTTCATGCTTTGAGTATGACGAATCATTTGCAATCAAATCCAAGTGAGATTCACTTGATAGCCATAAAGAACATTCTTAAGTACTTGCGAAAGACTAAAGATATGTTCCATGTTTTTAAAGTTTATAATGAGTTTTGTGTAAGGGTTTACAAAGACTTCAGTTTCCAAACTGATCAGGCTGTGTTTTATAGAAGATTTATCTGTTGGAAGAGGTCCAAATAGAAAAGACTATTGGAAAGGTTTCAAGTAGGAGTGACATTTTCAAATATAAATGTCATGTATCCGCTGGAAGTGTTCCAGGCAGTTTATCATTGCGGATTTCACAACGGAAATAGAGTACAGTGCATCATATGATGATGATGCATATGAAAGTAGCTTGGATTCGACAGTATTGGAGGGACTAGAAGTAGTTCCTATAGCTGTATACCATATCCCATTATACTGGTAAAACAGTGGGAGCTACCTTTAGGTCAAGAGTCCTAAGTCTGGATTCAAACCTAGACACGTACTCAGAAAGTTTTATGTAATATGAGATTACGTAGACAAAGAGAAATAGCAATCAGAACGATGGGAAAGATGCAACTATTGCTAATCCATTAGCCATGCCTTTTGCAGGCTGAACATGATAGTCACGTCATTTCAATGGGATTGAAATATGTACCTGAATTGTTAGAGATTATGAGATATGAAATTATTGATAGCGTATCAATTTTTCCAAATATTTGATAATTGCATTCATTGTTAGAGTTTCATTAAACACTCCTTTATTTAGTGTGACTAAATTTTAATACTTTGTTTATCCGAATTGGTTGAAAGAAAAATTGAACCCAATTCAAGTGAACAGGATGAACTTAGTGTTTTGTCCCTAGTCACACATTTGAGGTGACGTCTCGAAGTGACGAGATTGTAAGTCGATCGATGGTTGGTTCAGCACCATGGGGTCATAGAGATGACTGGTCGTTTACATAGGCAGACTGTGGAGACACTCTGTCGGGCAGTGACCATAATAGAGTCCCTTATCAAAATTGTTGAAGCCTGGTCGTGGCGGGGATTTCTATTTTATTCCTATGAGTCGATTCTTTAGACTGGCGACCATTTACCTGAGTCGGTGTAGTTTCCGATTGACTTTGGTTTTTGTCCTAGGTCGTGCCGTGAAAGGAGGCCGATGGACATCTTCTGGGTCATGGTGATCTACATCATACGGTGTAAGATGGGTCAACAGGAATTGTCCACCCACGTTGGGTATTAACATCTTCGGGCCACTCGAGGAGTAGTAACTGGAAATGCGTGGCCATGCTCGGAAGAGATCTCTGGTAGATTTTCCGGTCAGACAGTTACTCTCCTAGATCGAGAAAACCACTCTAATTATAATTTTCAATTGCAAGTGCGACCTGTAAGACACCTTGCAATGAGTGGGAGGATGTGACACAAAAGAGACAAGAGAATCGGTAGCACACAACTTGTCGAGACAAGTGGGAGAAATTGTAGGAGGAGGAGTCCTCCGCAATAGTGTTTCTACATGCACAACTTGTATCGGACAAGTGGGAGATTGTTGGAGTAAGTGTCCTCCACAATAGTGCATTTATATCAAAAACCAAAATGGACCAAATAACACAAGTACGGGCCGGATCTTTGGTTAGTGGAGATCAATGATGATTGTTCTCATCTAATCCTACACTCCACCTTATGTTATGACACCAATATCATTAACATTACTACCACACTCTACCTATTTGCATGAGAATAAAATAAGCACAATAATGACTCATTTGTGTGAGTCATGACCGGCCAAAAGGCCTTTAAATTGAACAATTGTTGTTCATTTTCATACTACTTCATTTTGCTTATTTTTCCACTTCTCTTTCTAAACTCAACTTCTCTCTAAACTCTCTTATACACTAATATTCTCTACATATTACTAGTGTAGTAATACAATAATATTAGTAGTATTTTTTCTTACTTATTATCTAGTTAATAATAAGGTAAGATTATTTGGGTTTAATCTTGGGTGCAACTAGAAGGAGACCTTCTACTTTGGAGGTGGTTTTATGGAGGATCATCTATCAATTTCATGCTCAAGAACAATAAGAAGGAGTTCTTATTGTGCCCATATTGAACCGAAAATTCCCAATGTAAGAATGTTTTCGTCTTATCTTTCTTTTATGCTTTTATATTTGCATGCATGATAACTAGATCCTAAATCATTAAGTTAATGTAATTTAATGAACTAATTAGAGGAGTCTAATTAGAGGTCTAGGTTTTTCACTTTCCACAGAGATACAACGAATCATCAATATAGGGTAAAATTAGATCTACACCATTTACATGAAATCCCAAATTCATTCTAACCAACACTAACATCCCACAAAGTTCAAAATTCTTCCGACCAAGTACAAGATACTACAAACAAACGGGTATGATGTCCACAAATGGTCACATAAGGAAGTTGAGGGTACAAATTGATAAGGAGAAGGAAAGTAACAAGAGTAATTTCCAAGGGAAAAGAAGTTAGATGATAAAGAAGCACTTAGATAGAAGGAAGAGAGCATGATACATTAAGGACGAGAGAAATCATCGATGAGGAAGAAATATACTTCAATTAGGCTTGTAAATCTTCAAATCTTTGGTAGAGGATACTTCTTCTAGGTAACACATGATCCTCCTCAAGACGGTAGATACAAACAAACATATCATCACTCAACACAATCAACAAACAAGTTAGAACCTAACAAACATCAAGTACACCAAGACTACCACCTTAGGTCCTTAAGTCTACCTATCTCTCATTTATTATTTCAAGGTCAAGTAGTTTAAGTTTAGGGTTCACCTGTGTGCGTCGGGAGCGTTTAAAGCTCTGATACCAACTGTGACAACCCTCGCGAATGCGGAAATAAAACATAACAAGCATGTGAATTATAAAGCGAAAAATACGGTGTTTTTAAAAACCTTTTTACATGCAAGATAGAAATACGAGGAATGTCAATAATTACAAACCAAATACATAATACTACATCAAGAGACGTAGTCTCTCAAAATGTTATCCGGGGACAACGCCCGCTAGCTCACACCCGAACCAAAAATATCAAGCAAAAAGCCATCCAATCAAGCAACCTGTTCATCCATGAAAAACATGAACGCCACAATCAGTGGGGAGTAACTCCGGGTTCTCCCAGCCATATCACATTAAACGTACATAAAAGGAAATACAAAAGTAGAAGCATGCATATATAGATATACATGTGAAATACGATAAGGATAGATGGGCAATTCAATATATAATGATAAGAGCATAAGAGGTACAAGTCCGAATCCATCATGTTATACAAAGACTCGGGGAAGACACTCTTAGGCAACCGAATACGCTCACTAAGGCTTGCATCTCACCGTTAGCGGTATAAGTTTGATAAGATTGAGACTCGACAAACAAACCATGCCAAGTCATCCAAAGATCATGAATAATCAATCATATAATCATCCATCCAGACATACCAATACATTGACGACATCTCTCACGGTAAATGCCACGCACTAGCACCGTGTACATGCAAGTATGATTAAAAGGCATCCACGGGATAAGACATATACCTTGAACGCATACACGATGACATTTCGTATATGTAGAGTAATTTACTCCTGGTAGAACGACAATAATAATACGGTCCTAGTCTAAATCTGGCCAGACTCTCGGGATAAGACATTTTCCCGATTCGACATGCGATGACATTTCGCATCCAAGAGTCGGTCAATCATAGACGCCGAGTACCCCAAACTCGGTCGACATTCACGAAAGAGGCAGAAAAGAGCACAAGCCTCACAATAAGCGGTACGCTACATGCAGTTGACACCACCTCGCAAGTATACAACATTTGACGGCCGGGTCGATCAACGCAAAACGTTCGCCTCCCAACAACGTCGTCATATGCCCACTAACACATGCAATCAAGCTGTAAGGATACATCACCGTTCCAACATTCCAGCCTTACGAACGTGGAGGTAGCCAAGGGAATGAGAGTACAAAGCACATAGGAAATTAGTGCTCAAACCGTAACTTGTGTAAAAACCGACTCAAAGTGGGACATACCAAAAACCGTCACAAAACATGAGAATAGGGAATTATATAAATTTAACTATGATAAATATGAGTCAATACATGATACATAAGAATTAGAACAAGTTTATGAAGCACCATAAATAAGAAACATAGATCCCATCTCCAAAACAACATTGTTTGGAAACCAACTAAAACAAGGGTCCACTTCAAACGGTCATAACTAGAGTTCTAGACATCCAAATTCAGAAATTCCAATTGGAGGTGATACCTTATCCTCTTACGGTTCCAACGGGAGGTCACAAGCTCAAAACAAGCAAGTAACAAAGGAGATATGATCATTTTACAAAAAGGGGTCAGTGGAGGAAAACTGAAGTCGACTTGGGAAACTGGCAGCAAGCAACGCTGCCAGCGCCTCACGACGCTGCCAGCGTCCTTCGCTGGACTCAGGCACGATCAAATCCCAACATGTTATCAACAATAAAAATCATCAATTCATCACAAACCATCAATTCTCATATCAATTAACAACTAACAACAACTATCATCAACAACACAATTCCTATGATTACTAATCCTATTCTAAATATGATTACTAACATAGAAAACACATAAAACACGTAAATTATATCGAGTAACCCTTCACCGTTACCTTTATGCGACTTTAAACGATTTCTAAACCCTCCTCCACTAGATAGTAATCTTTGTCGGGGTCTAGAAAGTCTCCACCTAAACAAAGACGACAAAAGATGAATATAATTCACCTTTGAGAAAGACGAATAAATTGAATAGCGAGAAAGACGGTGATTTTATTACCAATACGGATAGAGGAAGATGAGAGGGAAGGAATAAGACGAACCTTAGTGAATTTGAGCAAGAAATGAAGGAGTAGCGACGAATCTAAGCTTGATAAAAATGGAGTTTAGGTTTTGGTGGTTTGATGAGGAAGAAAGAGTAAGTGGAAATGAAGGAAGGAGTTAGGGTTTGAGGGAGTATATGAAGGAGTAAGTGGAAAAAGTCAAGGGAAAAGTCAATGACGTCTTAACACGTGATTCACTTGAAATCTCGCGTAAAATCCAAATACGAACTCGGAAATTCTAAATTCGACTCGGGAAATTTAATTCTAAACTAAAACCAAATTTCGCTGAAAAGTATCCGTATAATATTTTTACTATAAAAATAGGGTACATTTGCGGGTGTTACACATTGTCCTCAATGGTCCAAAAGCTAGGAGGGGAAGAGCAAAATAAAAGAACACAAACTAAATGCAATAACATGTTTTTGAGTTTTTCAATAGCAAAAATATGTAAATGACAATGCAAAATGTGAAATAAATCTAAAATAAATGCAAACTAACTACATGGATGCAAGTTTGTTTATTGATATGAAAAGAGAGCTAATTTTAATTAACTCGCAATTGGATGCTTGGGGGAAAACTTTGGATTCAAGGAAATTTTACTTGGATTTTCAAAGTGGGGTAAGGGACAATATTCAACTCATGAATGCCTAAGAATGAATAAAATTCAACAAAATGCATATGCTCAAGGGAGTAAAGTTGTCCACTTACTCGTACCCACAAGGGAAGCTTTTCAATTTTGCCTCCGTTTGCATCATCATTGCTCAAAGCCCGGAGCAACTAATCAAATTCTTGAGCAAACCCCAAAAACAAGCACAAGTAAATAGAAAGGGGACTCAAAGAATGATACACCGACAACCTCAACCCAAGCTTGATCGACTCTTCACCGTCTTCTTCAAGGTATAAGGTAGGAGATGTTGGCAAGATATAGCTAGACTCACATGGCAACTCTCCACACCTCTTGGTAATTTTGGGTGGCTTATCATGGTAGACGGGAGGGGTAAAGAGTGTGAAAACACTCACCCTCTCAATAGGATCAAGAGGCAAGGGCATACAAGGCTTCAAAGTGGTAGGTGAAGGAGGAAGCAAGATCTCAACTTCACCGTTTTCTTCATCAAGAAGGGATTTTCCCAAGCAATTTTCTGTCATGGCCTCTTCAATCTCATCAACTTGGCTCTCCCAACTAGAGGAGGAGTCAAGGAACCAAGGATCACCTTCAAAAGAGCTTAATTCAAATGGAATTGGAGAATTCAAATATGCTTCAATTTCATCATCAATAAGACAATCTATCTCATTCTCCCTAGAACTCTCCAAAGCTACAACACCAAACGAGTCATCACTTTCATTACTCTTCTCTCTTCTCAAATCACCAACAATACCTTCAATGGCATCCACCGAATAGACACTTTCCACCATTGGCTTGGACAAAGCCTCCATCAAGGAAAAATCAATTTTGCTCTCACCAACATTAAAGGAGAGGTGCCTTTCTTGGCATCAATAATGACACCTCCGGTTTCCATTAATGGTATCCCAAGGATAATGGGAGTTTGTTGGTTTTCGGGAATGTCCAAGACCACAAAGTCGGCGTGGATGTATAGCAGAAATCGCGAATCCGTGAACATTATCCTACTTTACCAATTCTAAAATCAACCGACACCAAACCACTATTACTCTAAAATCCGACACCTTCACTGCTCCACTCCGTCAACCACCACTCCGACCACCACTCCGACACCACCACGGCCGGATCTTTGTCCTCTCCTTCTTCTTGTGTTTCTTTGTTTGTTCTAATTGTTGAAGGTATAATATCTTTGTTCTAATTTCAATCCTTAGATTAATTTAGTTTGTTTGTTTAACTTGTGATTTCTACTAGTATTAAGTTGTTTTATATGTTTATATAAACATTTGTGATTAATTGGTGTAATTTTAATCCTTAGATGTTATATGTTTGGTGTAATTTCAATCCTTAGATTAATTGGGGTTTTTTTATAATGGTTAGTGTTAGTGTTGTTAGTATTGTTTTTGTTAGTATTTGTAATTTTGATTAGTGTTAGTGTTGTTAGTATTGGGTTTTTGATAATGATAAATTGGTTAGTGTTAGTGTTGATAGTATTGTTTTTGTTAGTATTTGTAATTTTGATTAGTGTTAGTGTTGTTAGTATTGAGTTTTGATAATGATGATACTGGTTAGTGTTAGTTTTAGTATTGTTTTTGTTAGTATTTGTAATTTTGATTAGTGTAAGTGTTAGTATTTGGTTTTGATAATGATGATAATGGTTATGTTAGTGTTAGTGTTGTTAGTTTTGCTAGTTTTGTTAGTTAGTTAGTAATATTATCTTTTAATTTGTAATTATTATTGTGTGGGTTAATGTTTAGATTAAAATGAAGCGATTGGAACGTTCATGGATGTACGAAGAAAGACCAAATAAGAAAAAACGTCCTACCGCTAGATTTATAAAGGGGGTTGCCGAGTTTATTGAATTTGCTAAACAACAAGATGAGTATGATTTAGTAGTAAACAAACTTAGGTGTCCTTTTATTAAATGCGAAAACATGAAATATCTACATGACATTGAGGTTCAAGAACATCTTTATACGAACGGGTTTTGTCCAAACTACTACAATTGGATTTCTCATGGAGAATCTTATTTTTCACTTCCCGAACAATCTCAAATCCCACAAAATGAGAACCCATATATAGATATGGTAGTTGATACCTTTGAGTATAATATTTTCAATAATGATCATATATACCAATGAATGAAGAAGAACCACACCCACAAGCAAAAGCCTTGTTTGACATGTTAAAGGCGAGTGAAAAACCATTATATGAAGGGAGCAAAATGTCATTGTTAGAAGCCGCCTCTAGGATAGTAACTTTGAAATGTGAGTCCAATTTGCCATTTAATTGTGTTTATGGCATTGCTTCTTTGATTGAGGATGTTATCCCCGGTAATAATGTCATGACCCGATCATTCTACAATACCAAAAAAGTAGTGAAAGGTCTACAACTTCTGCATTACAAGATTGATGCATGTAAGGATGGATGTATGCTCTTTTGGAAGGATGATGCCTTGCTTGACAAGTGTAGTAAATGTCAAAAGGCTATATATAAGACAATTGAGGGAAGTATTGTCTTGAAGGGTAAAAAAGGAAAGAATGAAAAAAAAAGAGGTGAAAAGAGTAAGAAACCAATACCCGAAAACCCCGTAACTTACTTTCCTCTAGCTCCTAGACTTTAAAGAATGTTTGCTACCAAAAACATTGCCGAGCAAATGAGATGGCACAAGGAAAATCCTCGTACTCCGGGAAAGATGTGCCATCCGAGTGATGGAGAGGAATGGAAGCGGTTTGATATGCTTTATCCCGACTTTGCTGAGAAAACCCGTAATGTGCGACTTGGCCTGTGTACGGATGGTTTTGCTCCATTCGGTCAGTTTAGTAGAAAGTACTCTTCTTGGCCCGTAATGGTCACTCCATACAACTTACCACCTTGGTTATGTATGAAAAAATAATTCATCTTCTTGTCACTAATTATTCGTGGTCCTAATAATCCAAAAACCGCCTTAGATGTTTATTTGCAACCTTTGATGGAATAATTGAAACAATTGTGGGAAGTAGGTGTGCAAACATATGATGTGTCACTAAAGAAAAATTTTCAACTAAGAGCTTCATTGTTGTGGACCATTAATGATTTTTTCCCGCCTACGGTATGCTATCTGGATGGTCTACCGCGGGAAAAACGGCATGTCCTTTTTGCATGTACCAAAGCAAAGCATTTTCGCTTCCTTGTTCCAGAAAAGTGAGTTGGTTTGATTGTCATAGACAATTCTTAACGGAGGGGCATGCCTTTAGGAGCAACTAAAAAGCTTTCAGAAAAGGTAAAGTGGAGCGGAATCATGCTTTAGATTGACTTCCGGGGGATAAGGTGTGGGATATGGTTTGTGATTTGTCACGTACTATTGATTGTACTAAAGCAGAGACGGATGAGCTGAAAAGGAAGAAAATTGGTTGCTTTAAAAGAAGAATTTTATTGGGATCTTCCTTATTGGAAGACGATGTTAATTAGGCACAATTTGGATGTAATGCATATAGAAAAGAACTTCTTTGAGCAACTGATTCACACGATTATGGATCCAAAGGGAAAGACTTGTGATACTGTTAAATCACGAGAAAATTTGAAGACAATTTGTCATCGTCCCAAACATCACATTCGTAGCGATGAGTCTAAGCCAAAATCTATTTTTACACTTGACAAAGCTCAAAGGAAGGTATTATGTGAGTAGTTAAGAAAGTTAAAACTTTCTGACGGATATGCATCCGATTTTAGTCGATGTGTTGATATGAAGGAGCTAAAGTTGCAAGGCTTGAAAAGTCATGATTGTCATATCTTCATGGAACGATTATTACTTGTATCTTTGAGACATCTCCTCCCCACTCCCGTGTGGAATGCAATTGTTGAGATAAGTCAATTTTTTCGAGATTTATGTTCGTCTTCAATATGTGTTGATGACATGATTCGTCTTGAGGAGCAAATACCAGAGATATTGTGTAAGTTCGAGATGATACTTCCTCCATCATTTTTTAATTCCATGGAGCATGTACCGATACATTTCCCTTACGAAGCCAAAGTTGGAGGCCCCGTCCAATATAGGTGGATGTATCCATTTGAAAGGTAAGAGCTAACTAGTAATTATATTATAATTATTATCGTACTATATAATTGATTTAATATTTATATACTAGTCTTAACAACTACTAATCTCATCAATTATTGAATAGGTTTCTTAATCACGTGAAGAAGAAAATTAGTAACAAAGCTCGGGTTGAAGGTTCTATATGCAATACGTATTTGACGGAAGAGATTGCAAATTTTTGCTCTCTTTACTTTGAAAAACATATAGAAACCAAAGCAAAATACTTGAGTGTTGATAAAGCGGATGATGAACTTGAGACAAGTTTACCCATGTTTTTCCAAATGCGTGATGAGGAGGGTTGTTCATCAATTGGGGGAACAAGATATTTGGATGACAAAGAACATGATCGTACTCACCTTTACGTTCTTTCAAATTGTGAGATTTTGGAATCATATGAAACGGAGTTTGTGAGTGATTTCATTAAAGCACATCCTAATGTGAGTAGAGATGATGTTTGGAGTAACCATGAGGATCAATTTGCATCATGGTTTCGGAACCATGTAATTGAGTTAAATATCCAAGATGATTTGATAAGGACTTTGGCCTTTGGTCATTCACGAATGGTTAAAACGTGGAATCGTTACTCAGTCAACGGATTTAATTTCCATACATTCAACTACGGTAAAGATAAGGTTAGGTGCAATTATGGTGTTACTATTTCTTCTCTTGATGACAACGAATACTATTGTATAGTTGAGGATATCTTTGAGTTGAGCTATAATGGGCGTGAGCGTACTTATAAAAGTCTCTTATATAAGTGTGAATGGAAGGATAACTTTGTGACCGGTATGAAAGTTCATGAACGTTATAAACTCGTCGAAGTGAATCATACCCGGACATACTCAAAGTATGATCCATTTATAATCGCACATCAAGCAAATCAAGTATATTTTGCTTCTTATCCAAGCACGAAGAATGATAGAAATCAAAAGCAGTGGTGTGCAATCTTTAAGACAAAAGCACGCTCACAAGTAGATACGACTTTTTTTCAAGAAGAAATAGTATCTAGCGGGTTTATGTTGTCTCCACCTGATGAAATCATTTATGAGAATGGAAATGAAGAGGGTGAGGATTTGGAAAACAAGGATGGTGATGGTCAAGTTAACGGTGATGGTGGTGGTGATAGTGATGATGATAATGAATCAGATGGTGATGATGATGATGACGACTTTGATGATGATGATTAATTGGGTAAAGATATATATATTAATTAAGTTGAAAGGCTTTCATTATTTTTATGTTTTTATTTTATGTTTTTTTTATGTTATTAACAGTTTCTAACAATTATATTTGTGTAATTGTAGATGGTGGGAGGTCGAGGTAGACAACGTGGCGGCGGTTCTAATAGACGTTATAGTACTTCTTCAGTCGATGAGGAGGATATGTAGGTTATTTATCAGGGTCTGGTGGTTGAGGAATCGACCAATGACGATGAGTCCTATGATCAGGCATCGGAGATCCAGTTCACCTCGGACGGGAAGATGATACTTGATCCCGCGGGTTTTTGGTAAGACAACGACCAATGTCTTTAATTTAATTTATTATTTTATAATTATTTTACATTATTTAACATAAATGCATACTTGTCCTTAATAATATATATATTATTTTTCAGGTTTTCGGCTCAAAAGGTAGTACGAGGTTGTACTCAAAGTACAAAAATGAAGATGACGGGGGTTGCTCCTACTTGTTAGACAAAGGCTACATCCACACAAAAAGAGGAATGGTTCAATAACTTTAGGGTATATTTTTGTTTATATTTTGTTATATTATTATAATTATGAATTAATTATTTATTTTACTAATACTTACCTTTTTTTGTAGAAAACATTTGACTGGTCGACGGGATTATAGTATATTGTACGTGAAAGGTACAATGACACATGCAGAAGACGGTTAAAGGACAAAATGTATAAGGTAGTCAAGAGGAAGGAGCCAGAGCATATGAGAGGTATTTAATTTTTTTGTTAATTGTATATAGTTATAATTTAACACAATTTTATCATATTTTATAATACTAATTTAAATTGTAGGTGGTGCATATGAAGAAATGCTTAAATATCGTGACACTCCGGAGTTTTTGGGTAAGTCGGCCCAAGCATCAATAAATAAAAGAGGAGGAAAGAAAGATGGAGCAACTGAGCTTTCACATCACGTAGGATCTAGATCTTTCTTGGACCTAGTTTTGGGTGCAAGTTTATATTTTAATCCACTTTTTCGTCCATTTGAAAATTATAACTTAAATTCTTTTTATTATTAAAATCTTCTTATACAAGTCTTTCTTCTTTTAGAAGGGTAAGAAGAAAAAAGGTAACACGCCCACGGCCCCGGAGCTCTTCCTTGACACCAATTCCCGACTCCAAGACGATAGAAGATATGGGATTAAGTCGAAAGACAAGGAAGTATATGTAAGATTCAAACCATTTTTGGATTTTTACAATAAGTTCATTCTTTTGAATGTTTATCTTATTTTGTAGCTATTTTTAATCATAATGTTTATATTTTGTAGAATGCATTTTTGGCCGAGAAAGCAAGGCAACCCGAGAAATCCGATAATGAGATTTGGTTCGACTTGGTTGAGGGTTTCAAGAAGGGGTCTGTGTACAGAATTGGCTCGTCTAAGGATGTATTCTACCAAGCTCCAAGGGCAAGGATGCCTTCTAGCTCAAGACAAACTTACGAGCCAGGAGTCGTAGGTAAACTCCTAGCCCAATTAGATGAAGAAAGAAGAAAAAACGCCGAAAGGGAGGAGTAAGTTTGGCTAATGAAAGAAAAGTTTAAAGCCATGGAAACCTTGTTCAACAACTGCAACCAAGGTCTGTATCCCTTTCGGCGAGATCATGATGATGCCAATGGAGGTGGCGGTATGCAAGCCAAGCCGATATGGGTTTCCTTGGCTTTTGATTTTAGTTTAGAAACTTGTTATTTGTGACGTTTAAACTTGGTTTTCTTAACCTTTATCAAGATTTGTAAACTTGATTTGATTTTCATGTTATATATGAGGATGTTGGTTTCTCATCGTGTTGTTGTAAATGTGTGAAATTGTGGTTGTTTTCTATTGTACGTGCAAGTATGGTATAGTAATGAAATGGCAGGATGAAAACATAAATCTTTTTGCAATAAAACAGGGGTTTTGGCGACTGAAATGTTCTTTTAGCGACTGTTTTCAGTCGCCAAACCCCCTGTATTTTTACAAATAAATTCTGATATTGCGACTGATTGGCGACTGATTTCAGTCGCCAATTTAGCGACTGACTGCCAAAGTGGTCGCCAAATTGGCGACTGAATGCCAGTGTGGTCGCCAAATTGGCGACTGATATCAGTCAATTGGGCGACTGATATCAGTCGCCAAATTGGCGACTACTCTTGTATTCAGTCGCTAATTGGGCGAGTGATTTCAGTCGCCATTTTGGCAATTTGGCGACCCTTTCTTCAGTCGCCAAATTTGGCGACCAAAATCAGTCGCCCGAATTTTATTTGGCGACTAAGGCCTGC
This sequence comes from Heliosperma pusillum, assembly GCA_022085475.1. NCBI lineage: Eukaryota > Viridiplantae > Streptophyta > Magnoliopsida > Caryophyllales > Caryophyllaceae > Heliosperma > Heliosperma pusillum. The sequence continues at coordinate 31,822 of JAIUZE010013018.1, forward strand.
GATTGGGCTTTGGCGACTGATTTCAGTCGCAAAATTCATTTTGGCGACTGAAATCAGTCGCCAACATCAGTCGCCTGAACGCTTTTCTTGTAGTGCACAACCTTCTCTCTTATCTAGATAAGTCTCTCTTCTATCTATTTTTATATCTACTTATAATATTTACTACCGTATATTTACCGTTATACTATTCTCTATAATTTGGTTTGGCCGTTGATGAAACATGTTCATATCCTATTGATAAAAGATATACTTTTATGTCTAACATAATATTCCTTTGAATGATGTTAATGTCCCTGTTGCTTGTTCCTGTGGGAGTAGTGCAGTTAGTAAGAAATATGGCTTGTTCTTGACTTACCTGCTTCTCCCCGACGATAATTTGAACTCCATTATTCAGCTCACAAATTCAACTCCCACAATTCTAAGGAGCTATAACCGAAATCTGGATTTTCGAGCAGGATCTGGGATTTTGTTTGTTCCTGCTAAATGTATACACAAATTCTCTTATGTGATGGTTTTGTAATAATTTATTGTAAGAACCAACAGAAGTCTCTCTTGTGATTGATATATCTCCCGGGTTGATAAGACAAGCCTTAAATTACAAATGGCTTGTCTTTTCCTACCAAGTGGTTATTATTTGACCCGTCACAAAGAGATTTTGGGAAAAACAAATTATTTGTTACAGACTAAGGCCGTGTTCTTTTGGGCTGAATCGGAGCTGAACTGAACTGAACTGAACTTATAGGAGCTGAACTGAACTTATAGGAGCTGAACTGAACTTATAGGAGCTGAACTGAACTTATTGGAGCTGAACTGAACTGAACTGAACTTATAGGAGCTGAACTGAACTTATAGGAGCTGAACTGAACTGAACTTATAGGAGCTGAACTGAACTGAACTTATAAGAGCTGAACTGAACTTATAGGAGCTGAACTGAACTGAACTAAACTTATAGGATCTGAACTTTTCTGAACTTAATTTTAATTAATTGAATAGAATTTATAGAATCTAAAATTTACTAAACTGAACTTTATTACATAAGGTAAGATAATAACATAATTCCAATTTATATACATTGGTTTGTTCAAATATATTACTACGTTGACATCATCTTTATCTGTATCTTTATTTTTTGGAAATGACTGTCATAAAAAAAAGTATACTCTAAAACATAAGGTAAGATAATAACATAATTCCGATTTATGTACATTGGTTTGTTCAAATAGATTACTACGTTTACATTACGATAAAAAAATAAATCACATATTACATCGTTTTCTAACCATCTATTTCCATATCATCATCTTCCTCATCACTTTCTTCTTTATCTTCACTATCACTCGTAACAACGAATTTATTCCCTCGCCAAATGTTTTTTACTATCTTGTTTCGTACCTTTAACATGGTTTTTTTTCCGCTTATCATCAAACATGCCCAAATCTACTGTTCCTTGAATATTCACGTCATGTTGTATAATAGGTATTACAAGATTATGCATCCTTATAAAATTATGGAGTGTGAATAGACCTGGCAAAAGCAACCCGACCCGATTGACTCGACCCAAATGACCCGACCCGAATGACCCGACCCGAATGACCCGACCCGTGACCAGAAATTGACCCGAACTACAACACCAAAATTTGGCCCGAAACCCGATTGGACCCGAACATAACCCGATCTTTCTTGACCCGTAACTGACCCGACCCGAAAATAACCCGATCCAAAACCACTCAACCCGAAAATGACCCGACAAAACATAACTTTAATTGAACCGAAAAGACTTAAAATGACACTTTGTCTCTTATTCTTTGACCCGAAAATGACCCGACCCAAAATAACCCGACCCGATTGACCCGAAACGGACCCGACAACAAACCCGAAACAAACCCGAAACCCGAAATGACCCGACCCGGCCCGAATTAACCCGAAATCAACGAGAGACCCGAACTGACCCGACCCGAACTGACCCGACCCAAACCCGACCCGGTTGACCCGTTTGCCAGGTCTAAGTGTGAATGTATAAAACAATAATTGACATTTGATACTTTTGTGACATTGCATATTTTTTAATACCCACCTTTTTTTCAAATGACCAAATGTCATTCCACTAATTAATGTCAAATGTTTTTATATCGGTTTTCATAAATAATCTATTCCGTATAACTTTTCTGAACTTAATTTGTAAGAATTGAATTTTTCTGAACTGAACTTATAAGAGCTGAACTGTTTTGAACTGAACTTATAGGAGCTGAACTGAACTTATAGGAGCTGAACTGAACTTAAAGAGGCTGAGTTTAAGTCCAAAAGAACAGGGCCTTACAGAATTACAGTGACCCCTTGTAGATTTTTAATAGAGATACCTTTGACTAGCAAACATTTTCACTCTATAAGTGCGGCTATTGAGAAAAACTAGCTACTTTCTACTTCGGGTGTTCTCTCTAAACGTTCTCCCCTAATACAGGATTAGAATTAGCTAACATTTATTTTACATACTTCTTTGACATCTCTGCTAGAAAAATAAATACGATTATAAGCCAATGTAAGAGGAGAAGGTCGGTAGCACTTCTCGTGACAATTTTATCATTGACAAGATTATGCTTTTCAAGGAAATCATTTTACATCATTAGTACAGTTTTACAACTTTTAGACTTCCATTGTAGATTTGTAGACGATTTTATGTAATCTCACTGTAAAACGGTTTTAGAAGAAGCTTACAGAAAGCCCACAATGTCCTACACAGTTGTTGAACGTTGGTAACTTGGATCAGTGATCACATGGCTAAATTAAAGTTTTTGTCAAACATTTGTTCCACTCGTTTATTTTATTTCTTCTCTTTTCTATCTGCTAAATGCTAGACTTCTTCTTAATAAGAGTGAATTTAGATTTGTTTCGGCTCCTCGATTTCCTTAATTCTTTGAAGCTCCCCACCCGCACACAGAAAGAAAGTTGATTTACAATTTAAATGAGGTCAAGTGTGGTTGGCTGGCTTTAGCTAATTGATGAACTTTTGGACTGATTATGCTAAGGTTGTTTTGGTTTTATGAATGCAGATAAAACTGGAGTATACCCTCCTCTTTCATCTAGGTATGAGCCTATGCATACCGAGATGTACATGTTTTTTCGTAGGTGGTAATTTGTTTAGTTCAGAACTTTGAATACATCTGTTTACAGTTAGTAATTAGATACTTGCTTGTTCCGCCTTAATTGTCCTTCATACACTTTTATCACGCTCCTCAATATAGACTTATGCATCAAGTTAACTGTTTTGGTTCTATTTTTTGCAAATGACAGCATAACATTCGCTAGCTTGGTATCTCACTATCACTGTTTAATAGAATATGTAATATTCTTGTTTATATACCATAGATATTTTATGTAATCATAAAGATATTATTGTAATCATAGGAGATATGCTAGGTGTATATATACATTGCTTATTAACTCAATAAAGATTATGGGATTACATTTTTTCACTGTTCATAGAGAAGCACCAGGTGTAAGGCTGCTTGGTGATAGTTTTTCACATGTGACGAAGTTACAGTCTTACAGATGACAAATTTCCAGAAATGTGGTAGTAGATGGAGTCTGAGTGACACTTCCTGCTAACACAACAATTTATGGCAATTTCGTGATAATTCTAGTATGGCCTTTCCTAGAATAGACAATCATATAATCTCCTTTGGTCCCTTGAACTTCATAAGCACGCCTCCCAAGGTCACCGTCTCTCTCGGAACGCCTTTCCGAATGGCACCGTCTTTGGGAAACTCCGATAATACAAATGATTACAAAATATATAATAAAATTACAATAATTCCTATTATACATTTGTAAAATAAAATAATAAAATAAAAGTAATACGAAATCACAATAAATTACAACCGAATCAATATTTCCTTACATTCCGGGTAATATCAATTAAAACTAAGGTCATACAAGGAATAAATTACATAATTCCAAATTACATAAACCAAAATATAACATTCATAAATAAAAACGCAGCATTTTAATATGTATAAAACATGCTCATTTTAAATGCCAAATCGCCCTATTATAGGGTTTATATCGTGTATAACCCGGTTTTACGGAAATGCGTGATAATAACACTTTAAAATCACCAAACAATACTTAAATCATATTTAAGTCAAGTTAACTATCCCAACTGATTTAGGACTCAAAAATTAGTTATCACTCAATTTTTGACAATAATTAGTTATCACTCAATTTTTGACAATAATTCAACTTGTTGTTATATAATTGCTCATAATTAGACGTTAAAATCATATTTTAATCAAATAAATCCAAATTTAATTATAATAATTTTAAAATTTGAATTTTAAATTTTTGTACATTCTGGAACATTTCCATGACACTATTAATGTCAAAAATAAAGGTTAAAAAATTTCTAATTTTTTTTGAGAAAAATCGGTTGCGCTTTATCAATTTTATCAAATAAAATACATAAAGTATGCAAAAAGTAATCATATTAAATATTCAACTTTAGATCTGAAATGTGAAATATTTGAGCAACCAGGAATAGTTTTCTCATGACATGAAATTTATTTTAGCTATATTTTCTAAATAAGTCACTATTTATGTCATTTTTACATTAAAAATTCATAAATCATGCTAGAAAAATCACATCAATCTGAAATTTTTCAGTTTGACATAAAAACATGCATGTGACAACATACTACAATTTCATGGTCAGATTCAAAGCGGAAGTATTCTTAACCAATTGACCTTTATTTATTTCATTTTATCATATAAAAAACATAAATCATGAGAAACAAGTTCACTTCATACCAAATTTTACATACAGTAATTAAAATGTATGTGTGATATTGTGTAAACATTTCACGGTCAAAAGATATGTCTAACTAATTTTAGCATTTTAAACATTATTTTACTCATTAAAATGTAATAAAAACACTAAAAATCATTTTTGAGCAATATAAAATTCCATAAATCAACAACATGACCTAAAATCATATTAGGACCAGACTATATTGACATGCAAATGACTTTGTGAATTTATCTCATAAAACACAAATTACTAGTTTTCTTTAAGTTACATTAACTCGAAAAAACTATAAATCGATTATGCATGCAACAACCAAAGCTCTTGATACCGCTTGTAAGTTTCTTAAACTCGATATTAGACATTTCTAATATCATTATACAAATAATTTACTCTTAAAGTATATGGACCTTATGCATGCATAACATAAGAAAAGGAAAGAATAATTTCTTACATTGATTTTTCAAGAAATGGGCACAATACTTGAACTCCTTTCAAATATTGTTCTTGAGCTAGCAAGATGAGGATGATCTTCCAAGTTTTAAATTAGAAACTCTCCTATAACTTGCACCCAAGACTACCCTTAATCACTACTAAAATACTACACTAATATTAGAAGTAGTAGCCCTTAAAAGTATTTTTAATAACCCTTATTACTACACTTAGTAATTTTATAAGAAATATTATGAACTCAAGTTGTAAGAAAACTTCTCAAGTTTTTGTTAGAGAGATAAGAGAGTTTTTATGAGAGATAAGTTATTTGCATTAGTAATTGAGATTGAGTAAGTGAATAAGAGCAAAAACTAGTCCTCTTATGCACTTGTGACTGCCGGCCACACCACCACATGGTGGGGTGTGTTGTCACTTCCAAGTGTTCTTAACAATGTAAAAGGTTGAGTGTTGGTAATAATATTTGTGCATGATTATGTCTTATTTCTAATTAGAATAATACACAAAATAATCACCCTCTTTTTACACTACCAAAACCGGTGCACCCCACTTAAAATGGGTGTCCATTTTATTTTTGCAATTTGTCATTTGTCACATATGTGATATGTCACATATGTGATATGTGACATGTAACATGTAATTTTTGCTTATAAATATACATTTAACCAATTTAAATGCAATTTCATAACAAATAAATTAGACTTAACATTTTAAGTCACATTTTATAATTACATGTAAATAAAATGGGTCATCTCATATTTGGTTAATATAATCCACAACAATTTGTAATTATAATCAACCAATTTTGTTTATCTTAAATGTTTCATAAACATAATGCATTCTTAGTAATATAAAAATTAAATTACTAAAATGAATCTTATTTAATCATATTACAATAAGATATATTTCTCACTTACAATATAAACATGGTTCAATTTAAGTGATTAATTAATCTGTATCGCTATACAATTAATTAATGTACATGATTAGGGGATTGTCCTTTAGGTGTAACCTCAAGGGATCAACTGCTCACCACTGGACAGTAACGTCAAACTCAATTGAGCCAATCGTTACCGATTTATGTTGACCAGTTGACAATAATATTCATCATCCCTTTGTATTCTTATTATTGAGATTTAATTATGTGATCGCACTATTGTTGAGGACATTTACTCCAACAAATGCGTCGATTAAATAAGGGGAAGAATAGGGTACAAGTCGATGCTAGTGAAGACATAGAAATCACAGGACTAGAAGGGACAAAACTCCCCCCGTTTCGCGAATTTCTCCCCCAAGAAACGGCATCCAGACTTCATAAACTTCGGTTGACAAAGGAAGAACGCAAATTGGTTAATCGGGTTGCAAAATATGGTATTCATGGTGGTAGATGTTTCCCGAAAGTGTGGTGTGAAAAGTATCAAGCTTTACGATTCTTCAACGATTTCTTGAAATTTCAAGAATTGGAGCATGTGTCTCGTTTTTGGGTCCTATCTACCCCATCGAGGTAATTCAATTCTATGCTTTCGTCTCTTTGAAATCTAGACTTTTGCATGCTGTTGTGAATGGCCGTGAAGTATCGGTTTCGGTTGACGACTTTTGTACTCTGTTTTTGGTTCCTGATGATGGAGTCAAAATAGACCCGAGTATGTCGTGGGAAGATTTGTCGGATACGGCTAAACTGGATGTTAAGCGTTATTTTGATGATAGGTTTACGTTGTCGAGTTGTGTGTTGGCGGGGTATTTATCCCCAAAATTGAAATATCTCGTAAATTTTTTATGGAATACGGTGGTTCCGCGTCGGGGTGGCCGGGATAAAATTGCATGTTATGAGATGATGGTGGTTTAGAATTGGATAGAGGGTAACCGTGTCAACCTTGCTTATCTTGTTTTTTCTCGAATTTCTCAAACTAGCTTTTCGGTGACCGAAGATAAAGTCTACACGACCCTAGACTTACCCTATGGCAGGTGGGTGTCTCGGGTTCTTGAGGCTAAGGGGTTTGTTGATCCGGCTAGTTATGGTGTCGATTTGAAAGATGATATGAATGATACTTTCTTGAAATTCATGAAAATGGAGGCATTAGGTCCGGAATTGGTTTTTCAGTCAAAGGTTGGTTCGGTGGATGTTAAGCCGAATATTGTTGATTTCTCGGCTCTTGAAACAAAATTGGATTTGTTTATGGGAAAGGTTATGAAGCGCCTTGATGCGCAAGACAAGAAAATCGATGGGGTTGTTGACAAGGTGGTCATAACCGTGGCTTTGGGGAGTACTAGCTCAAACTGTGACCATGGTGAGTCGGTCGTGAGTGATGATTTGAGGGGTTGGATGACGGGATTCGATGGTTGCCTTGCTAAAATTGAGAGGAATGTTGTCGATATTCGACAAGAGTTATTTAGGCAACGGGATCGGATGAAATTCTTGGTTAGCCAAGGAGGTGTTTTGGTGAAGAGTCGTGCGGCTATGCGAGATGGAATACACACTATCTATGATGCAACGGAGGCCTTATCCATGGAGGTTCGTAAATTTGATTCATGCCTCACCGCACAAGCTAATCATGTGAAGAAGTGCTTTGAACGCCTTGACACCATTGTGTACCGTACCCGACCCGACTATATCGACCCTTCTATCGCTCGCCAACCCAATATGCCTTGATTTTAATCGTCTTATCCTATTGTCCATTCGGCCCATTTTGGCTTACTCTATATTCGGCCCATTGGCAATTAACACTTTTCTTCGTGGTTTGTAGTTTAATTAACATTACGTACTTGATTTTGCTTGCTATGAATCGTTAAGTATTGCGTATTTTGCATATCTATTTCTTACCTTGGAGTATGTTATTCTAGTCATTTTATATCCTTGTTCTTGTCTTTTCAATGATGCCAAGAGGGGGAAGAAATAATATGATTTGAGTCTTAGCTTACGCTTGCTCCTTGTCAAGACTTGTTATCTCTTAAAGTCTTTCAAGTTATAACTTTGGCTAAGTTGTTATGTTCTTGCGATGAACGTTACTATAACTTTGGTAGTATTTTGTTGAGGAGGAACTATACTTAGTTACAATCATAAGAGAAATCATAAGAGACTTGTCATCATCAAAAAGGGGGAATTTGTTGGACCTATTTTATAGTTTTGATAATGACATATATTTACTTGATTATGTGCTTTAACTTGATGTATCATATGCATGTAATTTTGTGCTTTAGTCATATCATAGCTAACAACAATTACAAGAAAGGAGTTCAAAGTTATTGGAGCGTAAGGCATAACTTTGAAGAATTATGTGAGACAAAGTTATAGGAGCTTGAGGTATAGCTTTGGAAGTTCATATGCAAAGTTATAGCTACTTTGGTTATAACATTGAAGAAACAATTCAAGCAAAGATCTACATCAAATAACACAAGACTCAAGATAGAGGGTCTTTGTGATCAAGATGAAGAGATGATCCGTGTACAGAAGATCTTTGTGAAGATTAGATAGTATAGGTCGTCATTCGGTAACTAATTTATTAGAGTCATTTTTATGTAAGTAAAGTTATGAGTCACTTATAACTTTACATACTAAGTTCAAAGTTATAGCTTTAACCTATAACTGTGGATGATAAAGTTGTCATGCTACCTAGGGTTTTTAATATATTCTATCTCAATCTCTTGTTTAACCTAATAAGCCCACCTATTGGTTGTGCCACCTAGGGTTTCGTGAAACCTGAGGTTTGTGCCTCCTAGGGTTGCGTGCTCATAAGCAAACACCTAGGGTTGGGTGATGATGAGGAAATCAGCCTCTATGGCACGTTTTCTTGTTTGCATCAACCTAGGATTCTAATAATATCTTTACAACAATATTTTGAGATATTGAAGATAAATATATTTCTTAAAGAGAAAGCTAGGGTTTTAGATTTTATATCTCTTATGCTTCTACTATAAAGACTTCTTCTATCTCAATCATTCATAACGACTTTCATATACAATTGAGAGAATTTTACAAATTGATTTTAAAAAACCTTTGATAAAATATTTATTATTTTTATTGTTTGTTTTTCCAAAAAAGTCGTGCATAAATCATTGTCAATCGCTCGAGCTAAATACGTTATTGGATAAAAGTACATCACATAATCTTACTTATTCTTTCACGAGAATCCTTGTGAGTGATATTGTACTTTCTTATTAACGTAAGATAGTAAAGTATAGAATATTTAGCGATACTCACCTTGAGTTATAATCATAGTTGTTTATACGAGTGGGTTGATAATTTTTGTAATCCGGAGAAAGGTACTAAATATTATTAATCGAGAATAGTGGACGTAGATTTCGATTTGTGAAACTAAACCACTTCAAAACCTCTTGTGTGTTTCTTTATTTTCGTTATATCTTTACTTGCATATTACTTTGGTTAATTAATCAGTAGATTTTAATCTATAAGATCAAATAATTAATTACATATCATAAAAGTCGAAAAAGTGGGGCTAGTTTTTAAAACTCAATTCACCCCCCCCCCCACTCTTTCGTATTCGATCAATAGACTCTACAACTTTCATTTCTCCATCTTTTTCGAAGATGAAATTGTTCATCTTTTATGTGGAATTTTGTAGGACGTGACCTTCAAGATCCCGACAAGGACAACTACTTAGTGGAGGAAGAGATAGAAGACGAGTGAAGATGAAAAATGGTAACGGTGAAGGGCTACTCGATATCAATGTGTTTTAAATGTTAATTGTAGTTTTATTTAGTGAAAGATGGATTCTTTGCCTTAATTTCATATGGATATGTGTTAGTTGTTCATTCATATGTGTGAATTCATCTCATATCCTTATCTTTCACTAATCTCATGCTAAGTAACATTTATGTTGTTAATTATGTCTACTTATCAGCCTTGAACTTGAGTTGAGCAATAAATTTACCTTTGTTTGCCTTAATTGATCTTGTCCAATGATTAGTGAAGATTAGGATGCATTGAATGTGATTTATTGATGATTAATGTTGTTTGGATTAAATGAGTATCAAAGGATTTGGAGAAAATGTTGTTGTGAATGTTGTTTTTTAGGGCATGTTGTCCCAGCCGGCCCACCGGCCGCCGGTCACCCTAACCTGCTAGAAGCCCCTGTAGTTAAATTGGACAATTTTGGTGATTTTGGTAAAGCGTAAGTCCCAGCCGGCCTGACCGGCCGCCAATCCCCTAACCGGCTGGGCACCCCTGTAAGTTTTGGTTGATATTTTAGTAGACTGCGTGTCTCAGCCGGCCACCTGGCAGCCGGTCTCACCGGCTGTGACTTCCCCTCTTCCCCTTTTCTTCACTTTTTCAGATTTAACTGTGACCCCCAGCCTGGTAGCCGGCCGCCGGTCATACCCACCGGATGGGAGTCCTTGTAATTTGTCATGGTTTTTTAATGTTGTCGTGGTGCCAGTCGTTTACCCGGCAGCCGGTCTATTGCGGGTTCGTAATTTCACGGATCGAACCCTGACCGGCTGGGACCCCATGTGCCCCTTTTCTCTTTTCTTTACCACTTGTCTTTACATGTAATATTTTGTATAGTTTGTTTATCTTATAAACTTACGTAATGACATTAAATATTTATGTTTAGAATAATTATTATCTCACATGTTTTATGTACATGTTTTGTGACAGTTTTCCTTATTTTTCCCTTTGAGTCGGTTTTGACTTATGCTATGTTTTGAATGTCTGTAAATGACGGCTTTGAACTCTCATTTCCCCGTCACACTTTATACTCGTCAGACTTAAATGTCGGAACGATGAAGTGTAACCGTGATGTCGTTGTGCATTTGTTTAGTGGGGATATGACGACGTTGTTGGGAGGCAAACGCAATGTGTTGATCGACCCGACTGTCAAATGTTGTATCCTTCCAAGGTGGTGCCATTGCATGTAGCGTACTTGCTTGACTTTGACTATAGATCTCTTTCTGCCTCTTTCGTGTAGTTTAACCGAATTTAGGGTACTCGGCACCCTTTGTGTTGATCGTGTCTTGGATGTGGCACGTCATACTACACGTCGAATTAGCAAACGTCTTATCCCGAGAGTCTGGCCAGGTTTAGACTAGGACTGTATTATTATCGTCGTTCTACCTAGAAGATTAAAGTCTTGTGTGTGCGACACGTCATATCGCACACAGTTCAGGGGAACGCCTTACCCCGCGGACACGTTTGTCTAGGTCATGAGTATACGAAACCCCTTATCGTATGCGGTTCAGGGAAACGCCTTATCCTGTGGACTTAAATTGACTTGTCTTGCTATTGTACATGGTGCTAGTGCGTGTCATTTACCGTAAGAGTTATATTGCTATATTTGTATGTTTGGATGGTTGTTTATGAGATTGGATCATATGTGAATATTAGGTTGAATTTTTGTATGAAATAGATGATTGTATTGGTTTGTATGTTGAGTCTCTACCTTATCAAGTATATGCCACTAACGGTAAGATGTAAGCCCTAGTGTGCATATAGTTGCCTAAGAGTATCATTCCCGAGTCGGTTCATAACATCGTGCTTACTGTTTGGTATTCCACATGCTTATATCATATTATCTTGAAATGTATGTTTGTACCTCACATGATTTCCTTGTATATAAGTTTTTACATGTTTAATTGTTGTTCGTTTATGTGTGTTTACTCCCCACTAATTGTGGCGTTCATGTTTCATGAATGTACAGGTACATGTCGGTGCTACTTGGGGTCGAGACTAGTGTGATCCAGTGAGCGTCGTTTCACGATGATTACCTATTAACTCTTAGACTCTTATACTTTTAGATTTATTTGTATTTTTGGGACCGTTGTCTCTCTTGTAGTGATCTGTCGACCTCTTCGACACTACTGCTTTGTTTGTTTATGTTGGATTTCATCTTTTGATAATCTTTGCGAAACATGTCTTAAAAAGTTTTAAAAATTCTCTAATTTCCGTTGCATGTTATTTGTTTATCTTTATGCTTTCGCGAGGTTTGTCACAGTTGGTAGAAGAGCCTATGACGCTCCCGACGCACACACGTGAACCCTAAATCTAAATTATAATTTGACCTTGAAATAATGAATGAAAGATGGGTAGAAATTAAGGACTTTACTTGGCAGTCACTTTGACTGTGCTAAGTGTTAGGATTAACCTTGTTTTGTTTTTGTGTCTTATGAAGATGGTTAGACCTCGACTTGTAGAGAACTTCATATTGGAGGCTCTCACTCAAGTCCTTAGGAATCAACAAGATACGGCCCATGTTCATGCTAACCAAGCTCCTCTTCCTAGAGAAGACCATCACCAAGGAGGCTATGCTTGGGTGGCTAGTCAAATTGCTAGGAGCAAGACCAAGCCTTATGGTGGAGAACCGGACCCTACGGAGCTCTCGGAATGGTTTCTTGAGATGCAGAAGCAATTCGACTTTTCTCAAGTTCTATAAGAAGACAAAGTAAGAATTGCCAAGCATTTTCTTGTCAGAGAGGCCGACAACTGGTGAACGATTACTAGTCCTACCGCTACTCTTAAAATCAATTTCAATTGGGAACGTTTCAGGACTCTTGTTGAAGATCGATTTTACCCCAAGGACCTCAAACAACAAAGACTCAAAGAATTCATCAATTTCAAACAAGGTGACTTGTCGGTTCAAGATTTCACCACCCAATTCAACAAACTTTCTCACTTTGCACCAAGACTCATTAAGGATGATGAAGGTCGAGCTTTTTACTATCGTAATAAGCTTAATGCTTTGCTCCAAAGCAAAGAAAGGAGGAGCTCTACCTCCTTTGGAAAGTTGTATGATGATGCACTTTGGGCCGAGAATTCCATGAAGGCCATCAAAGATGAAGCGAAGATGAAAAATTCCTCTCCTTCTTTCTGACCTAAGCCAAAGTTCTATGGCAAAAGGTCCTTCACTCTCTCATCTTCCAATACCTATGCTAACAAGCGGAGATTTAACACTCCTTCAAATGCAAATGCAAGGGCTCTTACTCCTTTCTTGCCCCAAGCTACTTCTAATGTGGATCCTAGGCCCTATGCTCCCCCTCAAACGCAAGCTCAAGGACGAATTTGTAACGGTTGTAGGAAACCTGCTCACCCCGAAGTTGGATGCTATGATAGGCCCCTCGTTTGCTTTTTCTGCAAGAAGCCCGGTCACCGCTTCCGTGAATGCCCCGATCGTAAGACTCCCGCCCCTGGTGCCAAAGCTAAAGGATCTATCTATGTTCTAAGCCGAGTCGAAGCCGATGCTCATCCGAAGATAATTACGGGTATGTTCTCAATATTAGAACAACCGTGCCTTATTTTATTTGATATCGGCGCATCTATGTCTTTTGTGTCTTCAACTTATGTTGATAAGTTAGCTATCTAACCTACCTCTAGTGAGGATACCCCCATATCCTTACCATCCGAAGAAATTATCTCATGTTCTACTCTTTACTCTAAAGTCCCTATCTCTATTGCGGGGACCATCTTTCCCGCTAATTTCCTTAAGTTTCCCCTAGGAGAGTTTGATGTAATCTTAGGTATGGAGTGGCTAGCTTTGTACCATGCTAGATTCGAGTGTAGAGATCAAAATATCTACCTTAAGAGTCCTTTAGAATAACCTATAAGGGATCTCATTCCCGAATGGGTGTGCAATTGGTTTCCGCAATGAAGTTGGTGAGTATGGTAAGAAAGGGTCACCAAGCATTCTTGTGTGTTGTAACTTCTAAACCTATCTCCTTGCCCAAGATTGAAGATGCACCTATAGTACGTGACTTTGTTGATGTGTTCCCCGAAGAACTGCCCGGGATTCCTCACGAGCGTGACATTGAATTTTCCATTGATCTTATGCCCGGAACTGGACCCATAGCTAAAGCTCCATATCGTATGGCTCCAACCGAATTGAAAGAGCTAAGGAAGTAACTTGATGAGATGATATAAACGGGTTTCATTCGACCGAGTGCCTTGCCTTGGGGTGCTCCCATTCTCTTTGTGAAGAAGAATGATTGTTCTATGAGACTCTGCATTGATTACCGTGAATTGAACCGAGTGAAAATCAAGAACAAGTATCCTTTGCCAAGAATTGAAGATTTGTTTGATTAACTAAAGGGTGCTTCTACCTTTTCCAAGATTGATTTGAGATCCGGATACCATCAAATTCCCGTTCGTGATGCCGACACCCCGAAGACCGCTTTTTGTACAAGATACGCTCACTTTGAGTTCAAGGTGATGCCATTTGGTTTGACTAATGCTCCCGCTATTTTCATGGATCAAATGAACCGCACCTTTAGTGAGTATCTTGACAAGTGCGTAGTGGTTTTCATCGACGACATTCTTGTTTTCTCCAAGACCGAAGAAGAGCATGTTAATCATGTTAGGACTATTTTGAGTGTCCTTCGTCGTCACAGGTGGTTTGCCAGGTTTTCCAAGTGTGAATTTTGGTTACTTAAGGTGTCCTTTCTTGGACATGTGGTTTCCAAAGAAGGTGTTATGGGAGACCCTTCTAAGATTGAAGTTGTGGTTGATTGGAAGATTCCAACCGACGTTAGTGAAGTCCGAAGTTTTCTGGTTTAGCCGGTTTCTACCGTCGTTTTGTCAAGGATTTCTCAAAGCTTGCAAGACCGATGACTCAATTGTTAAAGAAAGAGACCAAATTCGTATGGAATGAAGCTTGTGAAGCCGCTTTTCAAGAGTTGAAGAAAAGGTTGACTACCGCTCCGGTGTTGACTTTACCTAAAGATGGGGTAGACTTTGATGTCTATTGTGATGCTTCTAAGTTGGGATTGGGTTGTGTGCTTATGCAAAATAGGAAGGTGGTTGCTTATGCCTCGAGACAGCTGAGAGTTCATGAAGTGAACTACCCTACTCATGATCTTGAGTTAGCCGCCGTTGTCCATGCATTGAAGGTGTGGAGGCACTATCTTATTGGTGTTCATTGTCGCATCTACATTGATCACAAGAGTTTGAAGTACTTATTTACTCAAAAGGAGTTGAATATGAGACAAAGATGATGGTTGGAATTGGTGAATGACTATGATTTTGAGTTGCTATATCATGAAGGGAAGGCCAGTGTTGTTGCCTATCCTCTTAGTAGGAAATCTTCTCATTCCTTGAATGCTATTTGGGTGCTACCCGATGACCTTTGAACCGAATTTCGAAAATTGAAGTTGGAGTTCGTGGAGCAAGGAATTGATTATGTTGGTGACATGGTTGCCGAACCTGTCCTTCTCCGCGAGATCCGCGAAAGCCAAGTTGATGATGCTACCTACAAGTCCATTCAAGCCAAACATGACGAGCTTATTTCACGTGTCGTTAATTTCGCTAATTAGCTATGGTCAAATAACAATTTGTATCTCCTAAACAAACACAAACTATCTTAAATAAAGGTAGTAAATGGTAAGAACAGGGTCAAACCCAAGAGAAGGCGGGATTAACTAAATTAACTAATCTAGACTCTTGCTAAAAACCAATTAACAAAACTAATTACTAACTAATTACTCTAATCACTAATTAAGACACTAATTAAGACACAAACTTAAATTAATTACAAAGTATGATATTAACAATGACAAAAACATGTAGGATAACACATATGGAGAAAGTTTGATTTCAGAAATTGATTAACAAGTCTAAAATAATCAACAAGTACTTAAGATTCAAATATTTAAATATAAAGAAACTAACTTAGTGTAATTTTCCCAAGTTCCCAAAAATTAGCAAAGTAAAAAATCTTCCTTTCCTCTCTTCTCTAGTTATCTAATACAAGTTTTTAAGAAGTTAGTCAACAAGGATTAACTCAACCAAGGATGACCCTTTAAAACCCAATTTACACCTACTAAAACATGAGCCCAAATCAAAGATGCAAGCTTTTTGAACAAAACCAAAGAAACAAGCTAGAAACATGTAATAAAACACTAAACCATGTTCTAACCACACAATAAACCAAATTCCACTCAAAAGATTCTAACTTAAACCAAAGTTGCAATCTTTCAAGGTTGCTTCAACAATATTAAGACAAATTAACCAAAATTATCTAGACAAAGCACAAATTAAACAAACAACTTGCTAAGATGGTTAGTCTCAACAATAATTCATTCAACAATGGAAAATAAACATGAGAAAATGGTATTAACTAAAGAAGAAGAGGTTCAAAGAATCTTACAATGCTAAAAGAGGAAAACTTGTTCCAATTACACTAAGAAATAGAAGATTAGCTACCCATAATCAAGAATTATAACCCAAATAATAAAGTTCAACTCAAAGTTACAAGCCAAAATGAAGAACCAAAAATGAGAGAATTCAAATGTGTTTTGTGCTTTGTTGTGGAATGTTATGGAATGTCTTCTCTCTCTAAAATCTGGTTCTTTTATACCCTTACTTCAGAAACCTAGGGCCTTCGAGAAATTAGCCTCAAAATGACAAGACGGAAGATGAAGTAACACGTGTCCCAGGCCAGGACGCTCATAGCGTCGTGGGATGCTGGCAGCGTTCTGGTGACGCTGGCAGCGTTTTAAGCATCCAGTTTTTACTCTTGGTTGCTCGCCTTGACTTTCGTTGACCCCTTTGAATGCTAGTCTTGCCTTGACTTTCATTGACCCTTTGGACTTTCTTTTTTTGCATTTATAATTTGCTCCTAGCCCACTCCAATTGTCGGGTTTGGTCTCGGGTCTCGGGTTTGACTTTGACTTTAGTTGACTTCCGGGCTTGACTCTAAAATTTGACTTAAAAATACCAAATAACAACCTAACTACAAGGACTAAGGTTACCATAAAACGACGCTAACGACCGTAAAAAGTACATTAAACGGACCTAATAAACATTATTAAACACGACACATTTTGGTGTTGTCAAATACCCCCACACTTGGACTTTTACTCGTTCCGAGTAAAACTCGAGATTAGCAAGACAAACACGAGTCCAAACATAGCATGTGAAGGTAATTACCTCTCTTCCCTCACCACTACCTTCTTATATCTCCCTCAAAACACAACCACCTATTAAAAGAAAATGACTCAAAGTTGTTGTGACACACTCTTCCCTTACCACTCCCTACTTATTACTCCCTCAATACAAGACTCGACACACCACCAACTCCGACTCATCCACACATCCTCCCTCTTTATACTCCGAGATGGTAATGGTCACTCCCACCTTATCCCAAGGAAGAAGGAAAGTGACCGAAAAGAAGTCCTATCAATCTCACAACTACTTATATCGCCCCCTTACCACTCCACCAATGTAAAGCATGGTCACTTGGTTGGCCTCAAATTACACAAATTGCACAACCAAGCAACCCACAAAAGAAATCCACCGATTTGGAACCAATATTGTGTGACTCAAAGAAAAATAAAAAAAATCCTAAGCTAGCCTCCTTCCAAATTCCTCCTTATTTCTCCCTTCTTTTCCCTCCAAAAATCCTCTTCATCGAAAGTATTTTGCTCAATTTTTTTCTTTTTCTTTTTCCAATTTTTTCTTGAAAATCCCTCATTTTGCCTAAGGTGCCCTTTCGGGTTTTCACCTTAACGTTTATTTTCCTCTCATTGGTGGCTCGCAACTCGATTTTTAATTTTGCCCAAAACGCCCTTTCGGGTTTTCATTCCGTCCTCGGCCACCTTCCCAATTTTTGTCTAGGTGCCCACCCTTATGGGTTTTCACCTAGCCAGGATTTTCAATTTTTTTTTTTCTCTTTTTTTTTTTCTTTTCAATTTTTTTTTCTTTTCTTCTTTTTCAAAATAAACGCTAAAGAATGCATCAAAACAAAACAAAGTATATACAATCCTCTCCCCCACACTTAGATTATACAATGTCCTCATTGTAGGGGAAAGGGTGGGATGCTTCATCAATTGTTAAAATGAGAAGAACCCGAGGCACCTCCCCTCGGTTTCTGCTCCTCTCTCTTTCTTCTCTAACCCTTCTTCTCCTCTCTAGGCCTTCATCAAGGCCTCTTGTGTGTAAGGAGTGGGGTAGCCGGGGTTTTATTGGATGGTCATGCCGAAAAGTGAGCTAGCCAAATCATACACATCCTCTTGTGCCACCGCATCTTCATATGAATCGTGAAGGTAGGTGTGGTGGCGCTCATTTTGAGCTTGGAAATGGTTTGTGGCTTGCTCCCTCCAAGCATTTTGTGCCACCCACATGTCATTTTGTTCTTTCCACCTTTGGTTTTGTTGTGTTTGCCAAAGGCGGTCTTCCTCTTGCCGCTCCACCATCCTCCTCCACTCCACTGGTTGGGCCCTCTCGGCCTCCTCTCTCAACCTCTCCCTTGCCTCCACCACATTGTGTCAATCCTCTAATGACTCAAGCCTACCGAAGAGTCGTCCACCCGTCCACTTATGTGCTTGAGGACATCGTTTGTGCTACCAAAGTATGATGCCATTTGTTGTTGCCATGGCTCCATTGGGGTGCTAGCATGAGTCCCCGCCTCATACATTGGGGTGTCGGTGTCTTGGTGGCTATGGTAAGATGATTGGTAATGGTATGGTGGTGGTTGTTGTTGTTGTTGTATAAAAGGTGGGTTTTGGAAAGATCCCGCCTCAATTGTGAGGATCTCTCTATCCTCTCTAACTTGCTCACTCCCCTCACCTTACTCTCTCCTTTGCCTCCTTTGCCGCAAGGGCAGTTCCTCTTCCTCCGCCTCACTACTACTCTTCCTCAAACTTTCTTCCCTAGGACAAAAAAAATTGTCCGGTTTTGCCCCATAGGTAAAGGATTGTTTAAAGGTCGAGGCATTTTCATGTAGCTTTGGCCATCACTCCCCAACCAAAATCCTCTCAAAGGCTCCAACTTGCTAACTTTGAACATGTTCACATCCTCTACCCCCAAGTGGTTGTACCTTGTTAATCCCTTACAAGAATTGACCTCTTGTTCTTCATCAATCCCCCCTTCATAATGTTGAACCAAAAAGAAAATCATCCCCCCAAGGTGGATACTTGCTTTAGTGGATTTTTGGCGGTGCTTAATACAAGCTCTCATGAAAAAGTCCGCCCAAACACAACCGTATTTTCTCCGGTACCTTAGTGGGCTCTCTCGCGGAGTTAAAAACGGTGGTAAGGAAACGAGTAATGAGTCTAAGCATGGGGTGGGTGATGGTGAAGAGTTTTGCATCCTTAGATGCAATGTCACATCCCGTAATCTTGTTCCACATGTTGTACATCTCCCCCTTGGGGCATTTTATCTCTTCGGGGTTTTTGGTGATTTTGAGGATTTGGCGGATTTCTGAAATTGGGGCATTGTGCCAATTTTGGTGTAGGCGGAAACGGTAGGCTTTTTCGTTCCCATCGGGTACGTCCAACTCGAACAAGGTAGCTAGGAACTCGTGCGCGAAACTCTTATAGGTGTAATCCCAAGAGTCCGGTTCGAGATAAGCTTCTAGCCCAACTTTAGCTAGCATATCCCTTGTCAAGTCGAGTATTCCCAATGCACGGAGGGTGTTTGGGGAGAAGAATTTTGTGGTTATAAGGGGTTGTTGTCGGGGTGTGGTGAGTTTGTCCCAAATTTTTTTGTGTTGTGCACTCAACTCTCATAACCTATGAAAACCACCTCAACATCGGTGTCGGGCTCACTCACCGCGGCCCTCTTTTTCTTTCCCTTCCTTAACAATTTGGAGATTTTTGGAGCCATTTTCTGCAACAATTACAACAATACAATACTACTACAACAAAAAACAAACACTCAAAACAGTTTTTCACTCAAACAAGCAATTCAACAAACACTTGGTGTGCAACAATCTCAACACCTCAAAAGTTTACTGTTTAATGAATTCTTATGCCTTACTCAGAAAATTTTTCACCAACCCCAGCTAAACAATCAACAAGAGCAAGAAGAAACTCAAAAGAAGATTAATCAAGCCTAATTTTCGAGTAAAATTGATGAACAAAAATGGAAAAAGTTAAGTATTAAGTTATACCTTCCCGATTCCACTAAAATTTAGCTCCTTGATGATTAGAATAAGCAAAGAACCCTTCACAACCCTTTAAAAACCCACTAAAAGCTCCTTAAAATCGAATTTGAAGAAGAATTTTCTAGGTTTTCTAAAGGAAAATTTCTGAGATTTTGAGTGGTTTGAGTTGATATGGAGGTGTTTGAAACTATAATGAAGGTTAGAATGAAGAAGTTGAATGATTGTGATGAAGTTTTGTGAAGATTTGGTGAAGAAAGGTGAAGATTTAAGGGATTTGGGTTGATTTTTGGGAGTTTTTTCGTGAAAGATGAAGATAGGAGTGTTTTGAAGAACTCGTGCTTGTGAGGCTATGAAGTAGCTGATATCAGGTCTCGACGCTGGAAGCGCCCAGGGACGCTTCCAGCGTTTTGTGACGCTGGCAGCTTAATCAACTGCCGGATTTCTTCAATTTTGCACTTAGCCAAACTTTGGCTAAGTCTTCCAAACACCACTAGACTTCGATTTTCACTCCAATGACCCTTAATAACCTTCAATATCAAAATTTCACTGAGTCTCGCACTTTTTACCCGTGACACGCATCCCGAGGCGGCCGAAAACTTGCAAAATCTTCAAAAATCGTTAGTAATTTCATTGATGCAAATTCTAATTACTTAAAAACAACTCAAATATTAAAAATTAACAATGAAACTTAAATGTAATATTCACAAGAATAGAATATTTACACGGTTTGCCGTTTATTTAGAGTCGATGGCTCGACTTAGTGGCTCCAAGATTTTTAATCTTCATACACGGGGTCTTCAAGTAAGACCTCTTCTTCCCCCTCCTGGTCACATCCCTTGAAATAATGCTTGAGGCGGTGACCATTCACCTTGATTAGTTTTCCGTCCCCGGGCCCTTCCACCCCAATTGCTCCATGATTAAACAGCTTCTTGACGGTGTAAGGTCCAAACCATCTAGACCTCAACTTACCCGGGAAGAGTTTAAAACGATTTTGGAAAACAAGAACTTGATACCCTTCTTTGAAAACCCGACGGTTTATCATACCGTCGTGCCATTTTCTTGTTTTCTCCTTGTAAATTGAGGAGTTCTCATATCCATCATGGCGGATTTCCTCAAGTTCTTGCAATTGTAGCTTCCGGTGCATACCGCTCTCATCATGGTTTTGGTTGAAGGATTTGATAGCCCAATAGGCTTTGTGCTCAACTTCCACGGGGAGGTGGTAAGCCTTGCCATATATGAGACGGAACAGTGACATGCCTATGGGGGTCTTAAATGCGGTTCTATATGCCCACAAAGCATCGACTAGCCTCTTGCTCCAATCCTTCCTATCCGGATTAACCGTCTTTTCAAGGATCCCTTTAATCTCACGGTTAGAGAGCTCGGCTTAGCCGTTTGTTTGTGGGTGATAGGCCGTAGAAATCTTATGGTTCACCCCATACTTTTTGAGAAGGCTTCCAATAACCTTATTGCAAAAGTGAGTACCTCTATCACTAATTATAGCCCTTGGGAAACCAAAGCGGGAAAATATGTTCTCTTGAATCAAGGTTGCTACCACTCTTGCATCATCGGTGCGGGTGGGAATTGCTTCCACCCATTTGGACACATAATCCACCGCCAAAAGGATGTATAAGTACCCACAAGAGTTAGGAAAGGGGCCCATAAAATCGATTCCCCAAACATCAAAGACCTCACAATAGAGGAGGGGTTGTTGTGGCATCTCGTTCCTTCTTGTCAAGTTCCCCATCCTTTGGCATCGGTCACAAGTCTTCACAAATTTATGAGCATCCTTTAAAAGGATTGGCCAAAAGAAACCGCATTCAAGCACTTTCCTTGCGGTTCTTTGTGGCCCAAAGTGTCCTCCACATGCATAGTCATGACAATGATGTAGGATGGATGGAATCTCACTCTCGGGCACGCATCTTCTTATAATTTGATCTTGGCAAAATTTCCACAAGTATGGGTCATCCCATATGTAGTACTTTGCATCGGACCTTACCTTGCTCCTTTAATGGAAAGAAAAATGGCTTGGAAACCGCTTTGTTACCAAATAGTTGACCATGGTAGCATACCATGCACTACAAAACGAACACGCGAAACTGACGGAAAAAATCCGTCAGTAACACCGAAAATCCGTCAGTAATGTAAATAACTGACGGAATTTCCATCAGTAACGTGCGTCACTTCAATTGGTAACGAAAAAAAGATTTCTGACGGAATTTCCGTCAGTAATTGGACTCCTGATGGCTTACTGACAGAAGATTCGTTAGGCAATTTAACTGTAAAGTCAAGATTATCTTGACTTTACTGACGGATGTTCCGTCAGTAAGACAAGATTATCTTGACTTTACTGACGGAATATCCGTCAGTAAGTCAAGATTATCTTGAGTTTACTGACGGATTTTCCGTCAGTACTTAGTAGACTAGTGGTTGGATACCGCAGCCTGCTGTCCAGCCACAATGCGTATTTTGCATTGTTTTAAACGGTGAAAATTTCAACAAAACCTGCAATACAGAAAATACATTCGTCTACCGCAAAGCGGTAATTCATACTCACATCCACAAAAGGCAATAAAAATAAAGGGGAAGATCGACGGAAATTGGAAAAAAAATATATTACATAAAATGTTAACCAAATTCATACAACTCTGTTTTTAAAAGCTTACATATTGAACGGGATCACTAACTTAGGTAAATGATAAATTACTAACCTAAGAGGGTAACGGAACCCCGTCCAAAACCGTGCCCGTCATCCGCGTTATCATCTCTTGGACGTGGAGGAGGGAAATTGCACAAGTCCGGGGGAAGAAATTTCATCAACGCCACTTGCATGGCAGCCATTTGCTTGGCTTGGCTCTCCATTTTTGTTGTTGATTGGCCCGTACTTATGCTTCAAGGGCAAGTCGGGCGGCTCGCTCATGTTCTCGTTCAGTTGCAAGTGCACTCAATTGCTCCTTCATTTGAGTATTTTCACTTGCGAATCGAGTGTAATCTGTAGGATTGTAGGAGAAAGATGCGCGTGCACTTTTGTTGCAAGGTGGATCATACCACACTTCTTTCCCCTTGTCTCCCATCCCGAAGAGCCTCGACTTCTTATCGAATCCATCTACAGCTTTGTAGTATGCACAGAATTCGTCTGGGTCTCGCCAGTTGGCGTTGGCTGACTCATCTCCTCGGTGTAAGCTTCCTGAATCAACAAAAAAGAAATTATATAATTAAAAATATTAAGTAATCAAAACAAAATGAATCTAATAAATAGTATTAAAGTTGGATATAAAAAAAACTCCTTAGTAATTATTAGACAAACTTACGTTTGTCTTAGCAGCTCTAGGATTAACCCACTCGCCCTTCTTGTTTTTTTTTGTTTTCTCAAACAACTTGTACGGCGTAGGATCAACCTGAAAGTAGTATAAAAACAATAAGTGATATATCGGCAATATTAATCCTTCATAATATGCAATTTGTGAAGTAAAAAATAAAGGACTTACCAATTCTTTAAACGCATCAGCACAACTCTTCCGGCCTAGAGTATGGGTGCCCAAAGCTTTCTCGCCACCCGACCGTCTATTTACCTTGTTTATGTTCGACTTCTTGGCCAATTCGGGATCGCTTTCGGGCCTATTTCTAATGTTTTCCCACCAACTTTCAGGCTCCCAATCCGGCCTTTTTTTGTTATACTTGAGGCCACCAAAAAGTGAGGTAATCCGCCTCGTGACCTGTTTCTGCCATTTGGGCTTCGGGTCGTAGTTCGGATTGACCGAGTTCACATGATACTATTTCATCATAAACAACTTGTTAGTAATTGCTGAAATTGTATAACTACACGTTTTGAATGAAAACAATTACTTTTTAGTAATTGATAGAACCGTAATAAAATATTTTGAGGTTTCCTTTACCCACATCTAGTCTTTCTCTTTCCTGCAACAGAGGCAAAGAAGCTCGTCCTTCATTCTATCAAACAAGTGCAAAAGGACCCGGCCAGGCTTTAACCCGACTTTAGGGCCTCTTTCTAGTACTCCCGAAAGCCAGAAGTATTAAAGGAATGGCCGAGTATATCTTCCCATTTCTGTTTATAGTGGGACCTTTCTCTCTCTTTACTGAGCGAGACTCCTCTATCCATAGTGTGCATGGGAAAGTCCTTTCTTTGGGCAGTAAAGGCATTGAGCCAGTCCATCTAATGAATTTCATTCCCATTCAAGTCCTTTCATTCCTTCATGTTCGGGTGTCTCGTTCATTTATTACCTAGCTGAAAGTATTCCCACATTCGCCTACGCTGGTAGTGGCTCGCTTCACTCTATTTGGTGAAGTACTCTCGGCCTATGGTACGAATAAAAGACCAAGTAACGTATTGCTTGATCGGCTTGTCGTCGCACCTGAAAAAGATACATATTAGAACGAACGCGATAATAAAATATAATAAAAGTTAGCGTAAAAGTGATAATAAAATAAAGTTAGCGATAATAAAAGTATTCTATATATTAATTAGACACTTACCAATGGCCTATGTCAGGATTGCGAGACAGAATAATCCGCGTACTCTCCTGCTGTGTCGTCGGGATCGTAACCTGCTCTTGCTCCTGCTCCTGCTCCTGCTCCTGCTCCTGCTTCTGCTCCTGCTCCTGCTCGTGGTCATCAAAGGCAGCCTCCTCCTCGTTCCGCTCATCATCAGCACGAGGAGATCGACTAGTGCTACCTATGATTCGTCTGATAAACCCACCTGCCATAAGTAACAGCTATATACAATGGAAATTGTTAGGTAGTTCAATATATAAAAACCGTGAGCAAACTTTTTACCTTTATACAATGGAAATTGTTAGGTAGTTCAATATATATAAAAATCGTTGTAACCTTGGCGCAAGCGGGAAATAAGTCAGTGGTTTACAAGGTATTCGCTTCCGGCCACTTAAATTATTTTTACCTTTATACCGAGAGGCATGACATTTGGTACATTCCTCAAGATTAGCATTTTCTGTGACACCCTCAAATTTGCGGAAAGAAAAAAAATAGTTTAACTAAATAAAAGATGATAATACATAACAAAGGTGTCTTAAATACAAAGGTTCATAACAAAAAGGAAATAATATTATACAAAAGAAATATCCAAAACGGGAGACATGTTTCCCGTATAAATACTGAAATAAAAGAGTGTATAATATACAATCCTAGAACCGAATATAGGTCCGAGGTAAATACTTCACTCGCTAGCTCGTCAATGTACCCAAGTATGCATCACGAACCTGCCAACCGCATTAATATAAACACGGAAGCCACAGTCAGTGGGGAGTAACTCCGAGTTCTCCCAGCCACGAAATGTCGAGTTTAATAAAACATGAATAACATAAAAGAGATGTATATGGAAAATACAACACTTTAACATATACGATATGCTTTTCATGTTATGAATAAAATTAACTAACATATAACCTATCATATGAAAGCTATCATGTGAATCTTATAATAATCTATAACACGAGG